>SJYQ01013086.1:50635-78158 GCA_006410935.1 Redunca redunca
GAGTCCCTTGGACTGCAAGGAGATCCAACCAGTCCATTCTAAAGGAGATCAGTCCTAGGTGTTCTTTGGAAGGAATGATGCTGAAGCTGAAACTCCAATACTTTGGCCACCTCATGCGAAGAGTTGACTCATTGGAAAAGACCCTGATGCTGGGAGGGATTGGGGGCAGGAGGAGAAGGGGACGACCCAGGATGAGATGGCTGGATGGCATCATCGACTAGATGAACATGAGTTTGAGCAAACTCCAGGAGTTTGTGATGGACAGGGAGGCCTGGCGTGCTGCAATTTATGGGGTCGTAAAGAGTCTGAACTTTACGTAAAGAGCGACTGAAGCCACTTCAGTATTCTTACCTTGAGAACCCCATGAACAGTAGGAAAAGGCAAAATGATAGGATACCAAAAGAGGAACTCCCCAGGTCACTAGGTGCCCAATATGCTACTGGACGTCAGTGGAGAAATAACTCCAGAAAGAATGAAGGGATGGAGCCAAAGCAAAAACAATACCCAGTTGTGGATGTGACCGGTGATAGAAGCAAGATCCAATGCTGTAAAGAGCAATATTGCATAGGAACCTGGAACGTCAGATCCATGAATCAAGGCAAATTGGAAGTGGTCAAACAAGAGATGGCAAGGGTGAACGTCAACATTCTAGGAATCAGCGAACTAAAATGGACTGGAATAGGTGAATTTAACTCAGATGACCATTATATCCACTACTGTGGGCAGGAATCCCTCAGAAGAAATGGAGTAGCCATCATGGTCAACAGAAGAGTCCAAAATGCAGTACTTGGATGCAATCTCAAAAACGACAGAATGATCTCTGTTCGTTTCCAAGACAAACCATTCGATATCACGGTAATCCAAGTCTATACCCCAACCAGTAATGCTGAAGATGATGAAGTTGAACAGTTTTATGAAGACCTACAAGATCTTTTAGAACTAATACCCAAAAAAGATGTCCTTTTCATTATAGGGGACTGGAATGCAAAGGTAGGAAGTCAAGAAACACCTGGAGTAACAGGCAAACTTTGCCTTGGAATGAGGAATGAAGCAGGGCAAAGACTAATAGAGTTTTGCCAAGAAAATGCACTGGTCATAGCAAACACCCTCTTCCAACAACGCAAGAGAAGACTCTACACATGGACATCACCAGATGGTCAACACCGAAATCAGATTGATTATATTCTTTGCAGCCAAAGATGGAGAAGCTCTATACAGTCAACAGAAACAAGACTGGAAGTTGATTGTGGCTCAGATCATGAACTCCTTATTACCAAATTCAGACTCAAATTGAAGAAAGTATGGAAAACTGCTAGACTATTCAGGTAAGACCCAAATCAAATCCCTTATGATTATACAATGGAAGTGAGAAATAGATTTAAGGGACTAGATCTGATAGATAGAGTGCCTGATGAACTATGGAATGAGGTTCGTGACATTGTACAGGAGACAGTGTTCAAGACCATACCCATAGAAAGGAAAGGCAAAAAGCAAAATGGCTGTCTGGGGAGGCCGTACAAATAGCTGTGAAAAGAAGAGAAGCCAAAAGCAAAGGAAAAAAGGAAAGATATAAGCATCTGAAGGCAGAGTTCCAAAGAATAGCAAGAAAAGATAAGAAAGCCTTCTTCAGTGATCAATGCAAGGAAATAGAGGAAAACAACAGAATGGGAAAGACTAGAGATCTCTTCAAGAAAATTAGAGATACCAAGGGAACATTTCATGCAAAGATGGGCTCGATAAAGGACAGAAATGGTATGGACCTAACAGAAGCAGAAGATAAGAAGAGGTGGCAAGAATACACAGAAGAACTGTACAAAAAACATCTTCATGACCCAGATAATCACAATGGTGTGATCACTCATCTAGAGCGAGACATCCTGGAATGTGAAGTCAAGTGGGCCTTGGGAATCATCACTACGAACAAAGCTAGTGGAGGTGATGGAATTCCAGTTGAGCTGTTTCAAAACCTGAAAGATGATGCTGTGAAAGTGCTGCACTCAATATAACAACAAAAATTTGGAAAACTCAGCAGTAGCCACAGGACTGGAAAAGGTCAGTTTTCATTCCAATCCAAGAGAAAAGCAATGCCAAAAAATGCTCCAACTACCGCACAATTGCACTCATCTCATATGCTAGTAAAGTAATGCTTAAAATTCTCCAAGCCAGGCTTCAGGAATGATTGTACCATGAACTTCCTGATGTTCAAGCTGGTTTTAGAAAAGGCAGAGGAACCAGAGATCAAATTGCCAACATCCGCTGGATCATGGACAAAGCAAGAGAGTTCCAGAAAACATCTACTTCTGTTTTATTGACTATGCCAAAGCCTTTGACTGTGTGGATTACAATAAACTGTGGAAAATTCTGAAAGAAATGGGAATACCAGAGCACCTGACCTGCCTCTTGAGAAATCTGTATGCAGGTCAGGCAGCAAGTGTTAGAACTGGACATGAAACAAACTAGTTCCAAATAGGAAACGGAGTGCGTCAAAGCTGTATATTATAACCGTGCTTATTTAACTTATATGCTGAGTACATTATGAGAAACGCTGGACTGGAAGAAACACAAGCTAGAAACAAGATTGCTGGGATAAATATCAATAAATATGCAGATGACACCACCCTTATGGCAGAAAGTGAAGAGGAACTAAAAAGCCTCTTGATGAAAGTGAAAGAGGAGAGTGAAAAAGTTGGCTTAAAGCTCAACATTCAGAAAACAAAGATCATAGCATCTGGTCCCATCACTTCATGGGAAATAGATGGGGAAATAGTGGAGACAGTGTCAAATTTTATTTTTGGGGCTCCAAAATCACTGCAGATGGTGACTGCAGCCATGAAATTAAAAGACGCTTACTCCTTTGAAGAAAAGTTATGACCAACCTAGATAACATATTCAAAAGCAGAGATATTACTTTGCCGACTAAGGTCCGTCTAGTCAAGGCTATGGTTTTTCCNTTGTCAAGGCTATGGTTTTTCCAGTGGTCATGTATGGATGTGAGAGTTGGACTGTGAAGAAAGCTGAGCGCCGAAGAATTGATGCTTTTGAACTGTGGTGTTGTAGAAGACTCTTGAGAGTCCCTTGGACTGCAAGGAGATCCAACCAGTCTATTCTGAAGGAGATCAGCCCTGGTATTTCTTTGGAAGGGATGATGCTAAAACTGAAACTCCAATACTTTGGCCACCTCATGCAAAGAGTTGACTCATTGGAAAAGAGTTTGATGCTGGGAGGGACTGGGGGCAGGAGGAGAAGGAAGACAACAGAGGATTAGATGGCTGGATGACATCACTGACTTGATGGACATGAATCTGGGTGAACTCCGGGAGTTGGTGATGGACAGGGAGGCCTGGTGTGCTGCGATTCATGGGGTCTCAAAGAGTCAGACACAACTGAATGACTGAACTCAACTCAACTGAACTGACAAGACGGATGACAAGGAGAAACAGGGAAACTGGGACAGGGGTTTTCTGTCCTCTGGAATTAGTGGAATGAAAAACCAGCTGGAAATGGAATGAGAAAATACATAAAACCAGGATACTGTTGCAAAGGAGATAAAGGCCAATGGGTTTCAGAATATCAAATAAGAAAAGGGATATTTCCCTAACAGGTTTCAGTTAGTACAGTTGCTGCCAAGTTTTAAATGTTTCTGTGAGCTAGATTTCCTCACCAAATAATTTTAGTCATAGTAGCATTTTATTATCAGTTTATTCAAGCTTATATTAATATCCTCATAAATGTCAATCAGCACCGTAAGTGATGTGAAAAATCTTTGATAGGTAGATTAGATCTTGGGTATAATGATTGTACTCATTGCCTTGCATTGTGTTGTGTTGTATTGCATTTGAGATATATAAATGTTCAAGGCTCTACTGAGGGTCAGTGTGGAGACAGGGTTACTGGGAGATAAAGGTGGCAGGTGGAGATTAAATTGTTCAACATTCCCTGCTCACTGATTCTTTCTGGATATTGAAAATGTCTAAATCACAAATGATACTCTGGATATTTAACAAACTTAATATTGTATTTTTGTATATGGCAGGTATTTATATGTGTGCATGGAGAGAGAGAGAAAGAAAGAGAGGAGGGAGGGAAAGAGAGGAGTGCTCATTAGAGACTTTAAGAAAAACACACTGCAAAAGTTAAGTACATTTATGGGTGTTCAATAAATTGTATGTTAACTTCATATTGCTATAATTACTATTACTAATAAAGAATGGTGGGGTTCATGTATACTTGCTATGCATTATTCTAATCTTGGGGTAGCTATCACTATCTTTATGTTAGATGAGGGAATTGAGACTCAAATTGATTCTGAAGTCACACAGCAATTTAACAGAGAATCTAACAGTTTAATCCAAAACCAGCAGTTTACTGACTGTTGAGTACAGAGCTGACTCTAGAACTCAAGCTCTTTCCACTACATAGTGATACCTGCTGAACACCAATAAAATAATGCTTAATCATCACATTTTCGAAATGAACTAGACCCAGAAAGCAACGTACATAAACAAGTGAGCAAATAAGACAGTAGCATATATTCTCTCAAATTTTGCCTACTTTTCTCTTCAAAGTCTGAGCAATGTGTCACTTTTGAGTTCTTTAAGGAATGAAATCTATATAATAGACTTGCCTGTTTTATTAAGTGTCTCATTTTCCTTTGTTCTCATTTTTTCTTCTTTATGTAGCCCCTAGACTGCAAGGAGATCAAACCAGTCAATCCTAAAGGAAATCAACCCTGAATATTCATTGGAAGGACTCATGCTAAAACTGAAGCTTCAATGCTTTGACCACCTGATGTGAAGGGCTGACTCATTGGAAAACCTTTGATGCTGGGAAAGATTGAAGGCAAAAGGAAAAGGGTGTGGCAGAGGATGAGGTGGTTAGATAGCATCACCAACTCAATGGACATGAATTTGACCAAATTCCAGGAGATAGTGAAGGACAGAGAAGCTTGGCATGCTACAGTTTATGGGGTCACAAAGAGTCAGACACAACTTAGCAACTAAACACACACATGGCACCACTCACACTAGTGCTGTTAGGAACTGAGGATTCAGCTGTGAGCTGGAGGAACACTACACAAGACACTAAGTGTGAAAGTGTGTGAGGTGTTTGGACAAGTAAGTGGTTTCCTTGCCCCAGAGTGGAAGGAATGTGAAGCGTCGTGGCAGAAATTGGGGTTGAAAAGAATGAATTCTATGCTGTTGAGTGTAAATTTATATTCTGGAAAAAATAGAATTCAGGGAAGGTTTTTATTAAAAAAAAAAAAAAAGCAACATGGTCAGACTTGTGTTTTAGGAAACTAATGACCAAATAGGGAATAAATTGGAGAGGTAAGATAGTAGAAGCATTGGGACTACATTTTGGGGGTGATTCCATTGGAATGAGTCTGATGCCTTCGGATGCTTCTGTTCTCTATTTGCAAAGGATATAAACAGAGCCCTGATTCTTTATGACGGTGGAAGACAAAGGGGTTGATCTATCATGCTCTTTCCCGGTACAGAAATTCTCCCTTCATTCCTGTTCCTCTTTCCTTTATCAGGATTTAGTGTTTTCTGAGGTGGGTCAATGGGTTCAAATGAATGCAGCCCTTGGTAATTCCCCTAAAATGTTGAATGAGCCTCTCTCTGTGACAAAATAGATGAGCTTTCAGAATGCTTTGAGAAATTTTGACTATGGCCTTGTAAACAATAGGGAGATATTCAAAAGCCAAAGTTAAAACATCTTCTAATATAGGACCTGTGCTATAATCATCTAGCGCTATTAGTGGATACTAAATTCTTCAACATTCCCTGCTCATAGATTTTTTCTAGATAATGAAAATGTTCAAATCACAAACAATGGTTATCATCTGCAAATTTAACAAACTTTGAGCTTCTGTTTATAGGAGGCATTGTTTTATATATATATATATATATATATATATATATATATGTATGTATGTATATATAATGAGAGATAGTATATGTTTGCTGAGGTTTTTTCAATAATAAGAAATAAACAGCTTAAATAATAACCTGTACAAAGTTATACTCTGGNTAATATTATTCATTTTATATAATTCCATGTGAGCTCACAAAGCCTCTTGTATAAAGCTTTACGCCTACTAATGGAATACATGATTATATTAAAATAATTTCAGAGCAAATCCTTCAAATAGCAATATTTTAAATAATCAAAATTTGTGAATTTCAGTCTTTTCTTTCCTTGGGAAGGCAGTTTAGCAATTCAGCTACTCATATAATGCTTCTAACAATTTGAATGTGGAAAACTCCATGGCAAATTGTTAGGATTATAATGGACTTCAACCTAAGCTTCAGAGGAAGAAAAAATTGTTCTTGCTTAGACTAAACTTCCCTCAGGAGAAGAAAAACAGAATCTACAATAAGGTTTCAACTCAGATTAATGGGATTAATAATAACAAAAACATCAACAACAATAATCATAATATAACCAATTAGCCAATTTGGAACACAAGAGTATATAACATACAGTTTTTAAGTGTCCCAGGCCCTGTAGGATACAGGAAAGGGATAAAGCATAAACAATTTTTATTGTGGATCATAACTAAATTAAGTTGTTTCATCATATATTGTCCCATCCAGTGCCCACAGAAGCCCTATGAGATAATGTGGGGTCTACCTGCAAAATTTCCTGAGAATTGTCTCTGAATTGCCCAGAAATCTGTTAGAAGAAACTAGAAACACTGCCCTCACCCAAGAAGGAGAAGCTGCATTTTCCTAGAGGTGTACCCTAGGTCTTGAGGTCGTAAGCAGGTGGCATTTCCCATCACTCGCCTAAACAGTGGCATCTAAGCTGTTATTACTTTATAACTTACATACAATACCAGGCAAGCTCACAAAGCATCATACCACTCACTGTCAAGGCCTTTCTGGTCCTTATCCCATTAAAGGGAGAGCAATAGACCATGGGGTTCCTTCCCTAGAATCCAGCCACAGTGGGTCCAGCAAGCTCCATCCCCGCTATACATCTACAGAAAGTTAGGCAATCTGGGCAACTGTGTACCTCTTCTGTAGACTCTTCACTTGTAAGTTTCCCTAGAATGACCTGATTCTTGTATCTATACTGTGTATCCTCATGGACTTGGTGAAATTAAATTAAACATCAATGAGAAGTAAGAAAGCTGGATTACAAATTTTGGTTAGTAAATTAACATATTCAAAGTTATGCTCTTACTAAGTTGTGGGGCTAGAAATCCAATCAGGTTTGTCAATTCACAAGCTAGTGTTTGTCATCACAGTGCAATCTTCCTCAAGGGTGAACTCAAGGCCACATGCACCGTAATGAGCATTATTACTACATTAGTTTATGGAACCTATCCCAGATTTATGGGATCATTATCTCTGGTGGTAGTGATCCAGCAGAGATAATAAATGATCCACCAGAGATAATAAGAATCTTCAATTCTTAAAAGACACCCCAGGTGATCCCAAAGCACTCAAAAGTTTTCTTTATAGAAATTATCCTTAACTTGCTACAAGAATCTATGTAAATATGGGGCTTCTGGAACTCTGAGTTGAGGAGGTCATGAAGAAGAGAGTTGTGTGTCAGGAAGGATAGAACTACTATATAATCCAGCAATCCTACTCCTGGGCATATATCTGGACAAAACTGTAATTCAAAAAGATACATGCACTCCAATGTTCATAGTAGCACAAAAACATGGAAGTAAACTAAATGTCCATTAAAAGATGAAGGGATAAAAAGATATGGTATATACATAAAAGTAAATATTACTCAGCCATTAAAAAGGATGAACTAATGTCATTTGCAGCAACATAGATGGACATAGATACTATCATACTAAGTGAAGTCAGACAGAGAAAGACAAATATCATATGATATTGCTTATATGTGGAGTCTAATAAAAATTATACAAATAAGCTTTTACAAAATAGACTCACAGATCTCAAAATCAAAACTACAGTTGCCAAAGGGGGAAAGTAGGGGGGGAAAATTAGGAGATTGGGATTAACATACACATATTATGATATATAAAATACATATATATATTGAACTCTATTTAATATTCTGTAATAAAGGAGATCCAACCAGTCCATTCTAAAGGAGATCAGTCCTGGGTGTTCTTTGGAAGGAATGATGCTAAAGCTGAAACTCCCAGTACTTTGGCCACCTCATGTGAAGTGTTGACTCATTGGAAAAGACTCTGATGATGGGAGGTATTGGGGGCAGGAGGAGAAGGGGACGACCCAGGATGAGATGGCTGGATGGCATTACCAACTTGATGGACGTGAGTTTGAGTGAACTCCAGGAGTTGGTGATGGACAGGGAGGCCTGGCGTGCTGCAATTCATGGGGTGGCAAAGAGTTGAACATGACTGAGTGACTGAACTGAACTGAACTGAATAAGCTATATTAGAAAAGGATCTGGAAATGAATGGATATATACATATATAACTGATTCATTCTGCTGTACACTTGAAACTATTGTAAATCAATTATACTCCAATAAAACTTAAAAAATACAAAGGCTAAGCTCCTATGATCAGTAGTGGAAAACAAGAAAGAAGGAAGTTTTTATGATATCACAGGGGTTTTTAGACCTCCTGCAAAAGGATCCACTGGCAGCTCTTCAATATGTGATTTCTGATACAGGAATTCAAGGAAAATCTTTGACTATGGTCAAGAGAATCTGACCCCTCCTAGAAGGTTGACAAAATTACCATGGGCTATTCGGAGCCATACTGAGGCAGAGAAGGAAGAGAACCAGTAAAATCTTTAAGGGAAAGATCCATAGTTGTCTTCTTTCCCTGGAAAAGTAAGTGAAGTTGTTAAGCTACTCCAAGAATCCAGGGAGAGTTACTCATGAACTGATAAAAATGTGGACCAGTTGTGCATTGAGGCAAAATAGCATAGAGATGACACAGCCAAGAGGTAGGTAGAAGCTTTTCTAGTCTGAGGATGGCACTATTTAATTCACCTGTTTTTTCCTCTCCAGTCTCCTCAGAGAGAACCTGGGCTTCACTTCAGAAGAAGCTTGGCCAGAAACCTGTGTCTGAAAAATATTTCACCTAATTCATCATTGTTAAGCATGTCAAAAATCAAATCTTCCTACATACTGCTATAAATCACTCTGCCTAAAACAATAGGAAGTATGCTATTCAAATGCAACAGCAATTTCTATGAATTCCAAATGACCAAGCAGAAGTCAAATAGAAGCCTTGGAGAGAGATATAATTTCACGGTACTTTTTGAGAACATATAAATTTTGAAAAAATAAGCATGGTATATCTAACATGGTGGAAAACCAAATGAAAGATGATTAGACACCAGAACAGAGTCAAAAACATATTTCACTCATTCTGTATAGTACCTGGAACATAGAAGATATTCAATAGTTTCTCTAATTAATCCATAAATAAATCTCAACACTCTGACAATTACTGCTGCCTATTCTAGATCTAGGACTTCCCTGATGGCTCAGACGGTGGCTCAGATGGTAAAGTGTCTGCCTACAAAGCAGGAGACCCGGGTTCAATCCCTGGGTCTGGAAGATCTCCTGGAGAAAGAAATGGCAACCCACTCCAGTATTCTTGCCTGGAAAATTCCATGGACGGAGGAGCCTGGTAGGCTACAGTCCATGTAGTCACAAAGAGTCAGACGTGACTGAGCAACTTCACTTCATCCTAGAGATAACAGGCCCCCCACGTTCAACATCAGAGGAAAACACAAAACCAATGACAGCTACTAGAGTGATCTGCCCTCATCACTACGCCGGCCAAAAGTTCCCAATATCGGCTGAACATATTCAAACATTAGCGATTAGCCAATTTACTTCCATATTAGTTTTCTTTTTATTCCATTGCCTAAAAAGAAGAACATAACATTTTTTCCCTGATATGAGTCACTAACTTGGAGTAAGAATGAGAGTGGGAGTGATTGTGTCTATGACAGTTTGGGATAATGAAATTTCAGTAAATAGTGAGACTTCTAGGATAGATATCAATAACCTTGCAGTATTTAGGTCAAGAACAAGGTTCATTCTAAACAGGGAGCTTGTAGATGTTTAAATGAGGGCTCAGCATCAACAAGGAGCTTTCGTTCTACTGTAATTATGTTATCAAATCAAAACATGGCTTGGTGAGAAATGGCCATAACATTGAACTGCTAGAATTATGTATTTATGAAAGAAGACATATATATTGCTTTGTTTACTGACAGTAGGAAAAACATTGAATTTATATTTTGCAACTTTTAAAGTCTTTTCATTGTAAAGGATCTTTTTAATACCATCTTTGTCAGAGTTTATCAGAAGATCTCATAAGTATTTCCTTGACTGGGTCATTTTCAGCCTAGGTTTTTATTTCAGCTTCCAGTTTATTAACTCATCCAAAACAAGATTGTATGACTATATTCTCTGTGGCTCTTTTTTCCTCCTTTGATTTCTTTTCAAAGATGGCAATTAAAATTTATATGCTAGAAACCAATGGCTTTTGTAAACATGTACATGTGTGTAGACAGATTATTTTCTAAGCAATGCTAATATTGTCACCTCTGGTGATAAAGAAACAAATAAGATCAAAAAATTTAAGAGCTTTTAGTAATACCTATTGGAGGAAAATTCTATCTTGGTTTTGTATATAACCTGGCTCCAGAAATTCTATCTTCCCCATCTTTTCCTATTAATATTCAGAATGTGTTTCTTATTTTTTTATGAAGCAATAAGTATTAAGGTTCTCCCAATTCATCCCCGAAAACCATAATCTGTTACTTCTACATAAAATAAAGACGTATGTTTATATATAAATATGTATATAAGCATGTGTGTATACGTATATGGAAAAAGAAAAGGAAAGTCGCTCAGTCGTGTCCAACTCTGTGACCCCATGCACTGTAGCCTAGCAGGCTTCTCTGTCCATGGAATTCTCCAAACAAGAATACTGGAGTGGGTAGCCAAATGCTTCCCAAGGGGATCTTTGCAATCCAGTGATCGAACTTGGGTCTTCTGCATTGCAGGCAGGTTTTTTACTGTCTACTGTCTAAGCACCAGGGAGGGCTATATGCATATACATGCATATATACATATACATTTATAGAAAGACTATCATAAAGTCTGTTTTTCATATAGCATCAGAACGATCATTTATATAAGAAAATCAGATCCTATCACTGCCCTAACATGCTTTTTGTTTGTTTTTTTTTTTTTTGGTTGCTTCCAAATATCTTATCTCAAATGATATCTAAAAACTCCTTTCATCAACCCCTGTTAATGACCCTGATTATCATGATGGTATGGTCACTCACTTAGAGCCAGACATCCTAGTGTATGAAGTCAAGTGGGCCTTAGAAAGCATTACTACCAGTAAAGCTAGTGGAGGTGATGGAATTCCAGCTGAGCTATTTAAAGTACTAAAAGTGCTGCACTCAATATGTCAGCAAATTTGGAAAACCCAGCAGTGGCCGCAGGGCTGGAGAAGGTCAGTTTCATCTCAACACCAATGAAGGGCAATGCCAAAGAATGTTCAAATTACCACACAATTGTGATCACTTCCCATGCTAATAAGGTTATATTCAAAATCCTTCAAGCAAGTCTTCAACAGAACTTCCAGATATACAACCTGGTTTTAGAAAAGGCAGAAAAACCAGAGATCAAATTGTCAACAGTCATTGGATCATAGAGAAAGCAAGGAAATTCCATTAAAACATCTACTCCTGTTTCATTGACTATGCTAAAATCTTTGACTATGTGGATCACAACAAACTGTGGAAAATTCAAGAGCTTGGAATACCAGACCACCTTACCTCCCTCTTGAGAAACCTGTATGCAGGTCAGGAAGCAACAGTTAGAACCTTACATGGAACAACTGACTGGTTCAAAATTGGGAAAGGAGTACTTCAAGGCTGTATATTGTCACCCTGTTTATTTAACTTATATGCAGAGAATATCATGCGAGATGCTGGGCTGGATGAGTTACAAGCTGGAATCAAGACTGCCAGGAGAAATATCAATAACCTCAGATATGAAGATGATACCATCCTTATGGCAGAGAGAAAAGAACTAAAAGAACCTCTTGATGAAGGTGAAACAGGAGAGTGAGAAAGCTGGCTTAAAAACCCAACATTCAAAAAACTCAGATCATGGCATCTGGTCCCATCATTTAATGCCAAATAGATGGGGGGAAAGTGGAAGCAGTGACAGATTTTCTCTTCTTGGGCTCCAAAATCACTGCAGATGGTGACTGCAGCCTTGAAATTAGAAGATACTTTCTTCTTAGATGGAAGGCTATGACAAACCTAGACTGCTTATTAAAAAGCAAAAACATCACTATGCTGACAAAGGTCCATATAGTCAAAGCTATGGAGACTGAGTGCCAAAGAATTTGATACTTTTCAATTGTGTTGTTGAAGACTCTTGAGACTCCCTTGGACAGCAAAGAGGTCAAACTAGTCAATCCTAAGGGAAATCAACCCTGAATACCTCTTGGAAGGACTGATGCTAAAGCTGAAGCTGTAATAATTTGGCCACCTGATGAGAAGAGCTGACTTATTGGAAAAGATCCTGATGCCAGGCAAGTTTGAAGGCAAAAGGAGAAGAAGGCAGCAGAGGGTGAGATGGTTGGATACCATCACTGATTCAATGGACATGAACTTGGGTGAACTCCAGGAGATGGTGAGGGACAGGGAAACATGGAGTGCTGCAGTCAATGGGGTTGCAAAGAGTCAGACATGATTTAGCAACTGAACAACAAAATATATTAGGATGGCCCTCAGTGTTACCATCTTTCCTCATGACCAAAATCATCAGACCATCATGGGACCCTTTTTCATCCTCAAACACAAGAAACCTTTTTTCTTCTCTGAGTCTCTGACTCTAATATTCTTCCCCCATCCCTGCTTGGCTAGCTTATTTCCAAACTTGTGGTATCATCTCAATGATACCTTAGAATCCCTCTGAAACTATATATTTCCATTTCCACCCCACCTAAAGTAGCCTCCTTGCCTTTCTATCATTTGAATATATTTTCATAGCCTGATGATTGCCTTATTTTTTGCTCTTATCATTGTTTACTCTCTGGTTTTCCCACAGGGGTATTGTTAGTGTTGCCTGTGAGATATCAGCATGTATCCTGGTACATAGAAAATGCCCAATAAATGCTTGATTGGTGAAAAAGTGAATAGACAATGAGTCCAAAATTCATGGCATTGTGGTATAAATTGCTTTTTCCCATGAAAAAATGAATCATGGAGAAAGTCCTGTGTCAGCTCATAAAGAGTTCCCTTATTCTAGTTGCTGAATTGTAGTCAAATTAGGAATGCCTATCATTAAATTAGGTATGTTTGTACTAAAATGGTCAGGCTCTTTTTAATTTCTTAGTATCAGACTCTTCCCTGAAATAAATAACTTTGTATTTGTATTTGAATACACAAATTTTTCTGCAAGAAATTTTCTAAGGATAAAACTGTAGTATCAATGGATTTTAAATTCACTGATACGTTCAAATTACTCTCAACAAATGCTGTCAAGAACTGTGAAGAGACTGAGATTTTACCTTCATAATAGATCATCCTGCCACAGTTTCATAGATGCCAGAAAACATGAGACTCCTGGATGAAAGACTCATCAAATCAGTCACATCATAACAGGCAGCATGGGCTTCATGTTCAAGTTGGATCTGCTGATCACCTCCCCACCACCAACATACACACACACACAAACACACAACACACACACAAAGTCCACACGGGCAATGCAGTGGCCCAGGTAAATTCTACACATGAAGTGAAACCTTGATCTTAGGAAACCCTCAGTGTTCTAAAAGGTCCACAACAGGACCCTGTATGCGAGACAACAAAAGAGACTCAGATCTATAGAGTGAACTTTTGGACTCTGGGGGAGACAGAGAGGGAGAGGGTGGGATGAGATGGGAGAATGGCATTGAAACATGTATACTATCAAGTAAGAAACGAATCGCCAGTTGATATCCGATGCAGGATGCAATGTATGAGATAGAAAATTTTAAATATATTTGTGTAGAATACAAGATTAATACAAATTAATATAGATATAAATCNAAAAAAAAATAAAATAAAAAAAAATAAAAAATAAAAGGTCCACAACAAACCTGCTCAATCTTTGAGCCAGAAGGATATAACGGTTTATTATCCCAGACAGTAAACTAATCTGGCATCTTTTCCAGGGGGAAAACATTATATATTTACAAGGCAGTTTGCTTTACAAGCATCTTTGAAGAGACTGTCTGAAACAGAAGCTATCAATGTCTCTGCTTACAAAACTTACAGAAACACAAGAAGCCCATAGGGAATTATCTCCCACAATGTTACATTAATTTACACTTCTACTAACAGCAGAATCCAGGGTTGGGAGTAAGGATGATTAAAATCAGGTGTAAAAGGAGTTGACCAGTGCTTCTAACTATTTATGCAGGCAAATCAAGAGGAAATTTGGATTTTGAGTTCTGGATTTTGTCAAAGTATGCAGTCAATTTCATTACTTTTCCAGTGCATGAAATATGGAAAATGGCTAGCAGGATTTTATGTCATAGAAATGACTCACCTCCCATCTCCCTATTTCTACCTGGTCAGAAGTTAATCACAGGGCTTCTCCTCACTGGAAGGGAGGCTGGGAAATGTACCTTAACCAGGTTCCCGGGAGGGACAAGAAGTAGAATTTGCTGGACATGAGATTTCACAGACAGTCCATGTGATTAAAGCCCCATATGATTCCCCTACATATTCCTTCCTCTCTAGGTTTTGTCTATAGGGGCAAATCTTTCTTATTTCCAGCACCAGAAGTTCTCCTTTTCAAGGACCCATTAGTGAGGGATGAGATGAGCCACCTCATTGCCAGTTCACCAATTGCCAGCATTACCAATTGCTATTGGTGAGCCACCAATAGAGGAATGATAAAAAGGATAAAGAGATTCCCCAATAATAAGGGATGCATTGTGATGTCACTGAAAACTGTGAATTTTTCAGCTGAGTAATCTTAAGGCTTTTCAGAACTTGAAAATATTTATTGGGAATTGCTTTTAATGCCAAAGAGATACAGAAGATATTGCAATACAGGGTCATTGTAAACCAGACACTTCACCTTTAGCTCTTCTGGCTAAAGACTTCTATCAGGAAATAGAAATGACAGAGTTAGGCCGAACTGAGGTTCAGATACTCAATCAGTTATCATACATTAATTTTTTAATCTCCCTAAAACATTTTCTCCTCCTCTAAAGGAGGAAATAAAATTTGGGGGCTGATGTGATTCATGGGGTCGCAAAGAGTCGGACACGACTGAGCGACTGAACTGAACTGAGAATCTAACAGGAGAATTAGCATCAGTGAAGTGACTACTAATAATTGTGGACTTATAACTCTGGTAAATGCTAAGAAACACTTTGAATGATGAGCCCTGAATTAGGTTGGTGAGGTCAGGAAAGTTTTGGAAGTAACTTCAGAGCTGAGATAGGGAGGTGAAGAAGACATTGTGCCAAGCTAAAGAACATACACTGAAAGGCCCCAGAAAGCATAAAGTTATCCAAGGGAACAAGAGAAAGTACAGCAAGCACAAAGACGTGAAGTGAAAGATGAGGTTGGAAAGGTGGATACAGTTCAAATCATAGGGTGACTGTACAATTATCATCCAAACCAAGGCACATTTGAGCATAAATGGGGACAATTTTAATAATAATGTTTGGGTAACAGGCATAAATCAGTCCATAGCAAACCAGAGAACTGGAGAGAAGGGAGACCATTAGGAAATTAGATGAGATGCAACATGTTGAAAGAGATGGATGTGTTACAACTGAATGCCAGAAGGCTTTGCTGGGAGTACAGAGTAGGTAAAAGCAAATTTCTCTTTCCTTTTTAGCAGAAAACATGCCTTGCCTTCTAGGAGAGAAGAGATGAATCATCTCTGTGATCCAGCCTAATTCACATGTGAGGTCTCTCATTAAAGAAGTAAAATAGACATTAATCATCAACACTGGCACGCCAGTGAAGACTTAAAATCAGCATTTCTGCATGTGTCGATTTTACTGTAAGAAATATTTGTCCAAGAACTGTAATTAATGAAGCTCCCTGCAGGTTTAAGATGCTCATAATATCCTCCCAATTTTTGAGAAATTGCAGCTTTCTTTAACGTAGGAATCAACAGTCATTCACACCCAAAGCCGATGCTAATTTCAGAGGCAAAGACAGCCTAAGGTTAATGTCTCCAATCTGTTTTGTTCATCTGCTTCAAGTTAAATCTTAGCTACAACCTGAGAGTAGAAAGGAGAAAAAGGGAATAAGGCAGAGAGAGAAGGAAAGAGGGAGAAAGGAAGAAGGTGAGGAAGGAGGAGGGGAGGGAGGGAGACAGACACATCCATGTACCTCAGTTTGTTTATCCTTGTGTTTCCTTAAGAAAAGGTGAGCTAGGAACCAACCAAAGTGAACTCTGAGTCCTTGGCTTCTGTAAGGAAATCAGAATGCTCATGTGTTGTTGAGTTGAATTGACATCTTTTCTAGAGTCAGATTCCAAATTATGGAAAAGAAATTTTAAATAAACTTGAGAAAAATAAATTAGCATGTTAGTCAGATTGGATATTTTTGGTAAGTGGAAATAACAACCACGGATGTACTTATTTCAGAACAGTTTTTAGGATTAAATGTTGAGCTTCCATTATAATCTCTATCTGTTTATATCCCCACCACTTTCTAACATTTTCCCCACTCCCAATCACCATGCACCCTTCTCCTTCCGTTTCACAAACATCCATAGAAAAGGTTAGCTCCCAACCAAAGCTGAGAAAATAAATATCTGCTTTGACCCCTTCCATCTTTCTTTCTGGTCACACCTCTTGGGGCTGTTTGGCTGTCCTTGGCAGGGCCCAGTCATGACTGAGGCCATCAGGGCAAACTTGAAGTCCAAAAAATAAGGCTCCTTCTCTGAATTATCAGAGCTGTCCTTTCTTTTATAGACTGATATCATTTACAGGAAAAAAAAATATTGAGAAATTATTTCCTGCTAGAAAGTGAAAGTGAAGTCGCTCAGTCGTGTCTGACTCTTTGCGACCCGTGGACTGTAGCCCACCAAGCTCCTCTGTCCATGGGATTCTCCAGGCAAGAATACTGGAGTGGGTTGCCATTTCCTTCTTCAGGGGATCTTCCTGACCCAGGGATTGAACCCAGGTCTCCCATATTGCAGGCAGAAGCTTTAACCTCTGCACCACCAGGGAAGCCCTATTTCCTGCTAAGGTATATGTAACTATTAATATGTCATGTACTACCTTACTCCATCTGCTATTTATCAGAAGAATGTATATTTTTTTAAGCTGTAAAGAAAAGTAAAACAATGAAAGCAAATCTCAAATTTCAAATATGGAATACCAGAGACTGTGGAATTGAGTGGAAAATTACATATCGTATATGTAGGCCTGGCATGCTGCTATTCATGGGGTCGCAAAGAGTGGGAGACGACTGAGCTACTGAACTGAACTGAACTGATATGTGTATGCATGCTAAGTCACTTCAGTTATATATAGCTCTTTGCAATCCTATGGATTGTAACCCACTAGGTTCCACTGTCCATGAGACTCTCCAGGCAAGAATACTGGAGTGGGTAGCCACTTCCTCCTCCAGGGAATATTCACGACCCTGGGATCCAACCCATCCTTTCAGTTCAGTTCAGTTCAGTCTCTCAGTCGTGTTCAACTTTTGCGACCCCATGATTCGCAGCACGCCAGGCCTCCCTGTCCATGACCAACTCCCGGAGTCCACTCAGACTCGCATCCATCGAGTCAGTGATGCCATCCAGCCATCTCATCCTCTGTCATCCCCTTCTTCTGCTGCCCCCAGTCCTTCCAAGCATCAAAGTCTTTTCCAATGAGTCAACTCTTCTCATGAGGTGGCCAAAGTACTGGAGTTTCAGTATTAGCATCATTCCTTCCAAAGAAATCCCAGAGTTGATCTCCTTCAGAATGGACTGGTTGGATCTCCTTGCAGTCCAAGGGACTCTCAAGAGTCTTCTCCAACACCACAGTTCAAAAGCATCAATTCTTCAGCACTCAGCCTTCTTCACAGTCCAGCTCTCACATCCATACATGACCACAGGAAAAACAATAGCCTTGACTAGACGGACCTTAGTCGGCAGAGTAATGTCTCTGCTTTTGAATATACTATCTAGGTTGCTCATAACTTTTCTTCAAAGGAGTAAGCGTCTTTTAATTTCATGGCTGCAATCACCATCTGCAGTGATTTCGGAGCCCCCAAAAATATAGGTGGGTTTTTTACCACTAGCGCCACCTAGTAAGCCCCATAGGTAGGGAGAGTACAGATGCTGTCAGCTAATGTGATATAGAAAATACTAATTTATTGAGTGCCTACTGCTTCAGGACCAACCTGAGTCAGCCCCCAAATAAAAGGTAGTGAGTAAAGCAGAAATACTCTTCATCCTAAGAAGCACAGTTTTTCAAGAGCAAAACCTATTATATTAATATTATTAGATAAACAGCTAATTTTCTTTCTATAAATGATAAGAACAGTGTTTTGAAGAATAGTTGCTAGAGCTGCTCCACCAGGTCCTTGCTCAAAATTCCCAGCCCTAACTTTTAGCAGAAGTCAATATAAATCTTTAAGTCTTTAATGGTCCAGAGATAAGAAACGAAGTTATAGGGAGAGACAAACAAACAAAATACAGATGAAACCACCTGGGACCAAGAGGGTGAGGAATCTGACCTCCAACAGACCCTGAGTCTCATTAGATGCTTGTTTTACTACATTAGCATATTAGCAGTAGAACCAGAAATTAAGGACAAAAATGGATAAATAGCCTCATTCCTCCTGTTTTCAACTTTATTCTTTAAAATCAAACTTCTCTTGCCTCATGGTCCAAAAGTTGATCTGTGAATTTCGTTCCCACTTCTCCATTCTTTGGTCATTGAACAAAGCTTGTGTAGCATGGATCTTACCTTTGGATTTATGATTTAGCTACATAAACTTGAAAGGCAAAAGAACTCAAGGAGAGTCCATACAACTTAATTCAGTAGCAAAATCATGGTAATGACAAGAACTCACTATAGACAGTGGAGTAACAGTTGGCTTCTTTAAGCAATGTCAAGGTGAGATCTATGGCTGAGAAAGAGTCACCATGTCAAATTTGAAGAAAGGCCTCCCTTGGCATTTGTTGACATAGTTTTTTCCAGTAATTTATTTGTGTGTGTGTGTGTGTGTCCATGTTGACAACGTAGGGCACTTTCTCATGCTCTGCTTTTTTCTTCCCCTACTGATCCTGTCAAGAGCAATATCTCACAACCTATATTTTAGTAAATACTTTAGTGGTTGTTTGATATCTTCTCATAGAGCATGCCTTCATTTACCAAACCATCTGGGACAACTGTTTCCTGTTGCAAATAGCAGGAAATGTTATGAATTCAAAATGTTATGAATAACACTTTGAAAAATATCTTAGTATGTAGATGTTGTATTTCAGATGATTCCCTAGGATAGATTCCTAGAGTTGGAATTACTGGATACAAAATATGAACATTCAGTATCTGGTACATAATGCTGTGAGTGTTCATAAGTGATTGTCCTAATTTTAAAATTCCTTTAGTTAAAGCAGTTAACATGAAAGTTTGCATTTTGATTCACATTGTTATGATGTCTTTGAATATTGTAATTGCCCTTGCTTCCAGCTGAAGCACCTTTGTAGTAGCTACATGTCATGGCCACAGCTCATGCCCACATCCTTAGAACTCCAACCCTCCCATGCTTATTCAGTTGGCTCTAAGAGCCAAACAAAGGCCCCCTCTTGAGGTTCTGGACTTTTCAAATCTCTGTTTCCACATCTGGGGAATTGCAGAAAGCAATATGCTCCACTAGCCTTTGAAAGACATTTCTAGGACCCTGACATTTTTCAGAGGGTGCACGGGCTGGAGGTCATGAGTGAGGACTTGTCCATACACCTCTCACAAGTTCAGGAGCCCTTACTGTCCCTTCCCTCAGGGAAAGTACCTTTCACATTTAGTTCTTGCCTGAGAGGTGCTGTTAGAATCATTAGCAACCAGAACTTCTTAGAAGACTTGTTTGAGGTGGTCCTTCTAGAAAACTATCATTTTCCCAACCTCCAGACCTACAGAATCAGAACCTTTTAGGATCTGGAATCCTGAAATCTACACTTTAAAATGCTCTCCCTTTGAGGCTGATATTATATCTGCTTAAAAAAAATCATTGATTATAGCTTGGGGATTTCCACCCCAAGACTCTTCTCTGTGTCCAAATTCTAAGCATCAAGTTGCTTGTTCTTCTTTGCAACTCTTGAAACCCTGTGTAAACACACCTCCAGCAGACCCCAAACACCATTCTATACAACCTTACACTCACAAAAGAACCCAGTTTAGGAACTCAGGAAATCTTTTTTTCCATTTACAAACAGAGGAAAATGAGGGGTTAGCAATTACTCAAGGAAAATAAAGCCCCAGAATCTTCTTATCCCAATTATCTGAATAACTAATACAAGGCAAACTATGCTATAATTTTTTTGTCCTGAATTGAAAATATATGTTATCAAAGTTAATCCAATCCTGGTGTTATAATAACACAATGAAACCAACATAACCTCAAAAGATATGATAGATGCCACTAAAATAACTTTATGTTTCAACAGCTTTTTCTTAAACTCAATTTTTCCATTAGAGAAGAAGTTTATTAGATAGCACACAACGTGCACTCTTTTATAAAGTGGTAAGTGTATCTTCAGTTGTGTGCCCAATTGTAGGAAATTCACAAAAAACACTTAGGCATTGCCTCTTATCAATGCTGGATCTCATCAGAGAACTTCACATTGACTCTAACGATGTCTGTTTTCTTAACATGCCAAAGAACCATTTTAAAATATTGCTTAAAATCACTGGCTTCCCAGATCGTGCTAGTGGTGAAGAGCCTGCCTGCCAATGCAGGAGACACAAAAGATGTGGGTTCAATCCCTGGGTCAAGAAGATCCCCTGGAGAAGGGCATGGAAACCCACTCCAGTATTTTTGCCTAGAGAATGCTCATGGACAGAGGAGCCTGGCAGGCTACAGTCCATAAGGTTGCAAAGAGTTGAACATGACTTAGCATGCATGCATGCACTGAAAAACATCAAATGTGGGGATATTATTTGAGACACCAAATAAGTAGAAAATCAAAACTTGCACCCTAAACAAGAGACGCTGTGTTAAGAATTAACAAAATAAAAAATTAATATGTGATATCTTAAAGAAAAATTATTTTGTTTAAAAATTTCCAATTAATATCCATTACCAAATCAGATGTATCTCTTTAGAACATTGTGTTTTTTATTCCTTCCTTTGCATCTTTTTCTACAAAGTATGTGAAGCAAGCCAGGGCATACACTAACCCCAGCAGGTCTTCCCTAACCACTCATCTGTAAGCTGTCCTCCTCTGCACTGAAACTATCACTCAGTACATGTTCCTTGGTTTTTGTTGTTGTTCAGTCACTCAGTTATGTCTGACTCTGCGACCCAGTGGACTGCAGCATGCCATGATTCCCTGTCCATCACTAACTCCTAGAGTTTGCTCAAACTCATATCCATTGAGTCAGTGACACCATCCAACCATCTCACCCTCTGTCATTCCCTTCTCATGCCTTCAATCTTTCCCAGCATCAGGGTCTTTTCCAGTGAGTCGGCTCTTCACATCAGGTGGTCAAGTATTGGCACTTCAGCATCGGTCCTTCCAATGAATATTCAGAGTTGATTTCCTTTCGGACTGACTCATTTGATCTCTTTGCTGCCCAAGGGGCTCTCATAAGTCTTCTCCAGCACCAAAGTTCAAAAGCATCAATTCTTCAGTGCTCAGCCTTCTTTATAATCTAACTCACACATCCATACATGACTACTGGAAAAACCATAGTTTTGACTACATGAACATTTGTCAGCAAAATTATATCTCTGTTTTTTAATACACTGTCTAGGTTTACCTGGTATTGAATGCTATGTAACATCATTAAATAGCCTTTCAAAAATCTAAGGCTTAAATCCCTCCCTCTTGATTCTCCCTCCCCTCCCCCATCCCACCCCTCTAGGTCACCACAGAGTGTAAAACTGGACTCCCTGTGTTAGCTATTTTACACGGCAGTGTGTATATGTTGATGCTACTTTCTCTGTTCATCCCACTCTTTCCTTCCCCCACTGTGTCCACAAGTCCATTCTCTATATCTGTATCTCCATTTCTTCCCCATTAATAGGTTCATTAATACCATTTTTCTAGATTCCAAATATATATATGTATATATATATGTTAATATATATTTGTTTTTCTCTTTCTGACTTGCTTCACTTTGTATAACAATTTATAGGTCCATCTGTCTCACTAGAATGAACTCAAATTCATTCTTTTTAAGGCTGAGTAATATTTCATTGTATATATATATATCACATCTTCTTTATTCATTAATCTAGACAACATGGGACTAGCACAAAAATGGAAATATAGGCTGATGGAACAAGATAGAAAGCCCAGAGATAAACCCAAGTACATATAGGCACCTTTGACAAAGGAGATAAGAACATACAGTGGAGAAGACTGCCTCTTCAATAAGTGGTGCTAAGAAAACTGGACAGCTAATGTAAACAAATAAAACTAGAACAGTTCCTAACACCACACACAAAAATGGATTAAAGTCTTAAATGTACTGTGTCTTTACAGTGTCTTTCATCCCCTCCAAAACTGAATAAATTGATTTCTGTGTACATAGTAGGTGTTCACATATGAAAAGATAATGAGGACAATATTGACAATAATGGCAATTACCATTTTATCGTTCACTTTTATGAAGTGCCAGGCACTCTCCTAAGTATGTTGCATATGTCATTTGATTTAATAACCACAAAATGCTCTTTAAATATTATCCCCTCCTGTTCTCTTAGCAAGGAGCCTCCATTTCAATAACAGACACTTTTGCATATCAGACACTCTCAGCTTGATGAGATGCTAAGTCATGGAAAGTTTCTGGAATCAAAGAATCCCTACTTCCTTTTCCTAACCCTTCCTCCTCTAATGGCCCATCTTCCTTCTTTCTCTTCATCTTCATAGATGTGTATATTTATGGCCAGAGTCTGAAATTGACTCTGGCAACTGTGAAATTAAATAGATGAAGAAAACAACAAAGTTTCATTAGCTCCATCAAGGAGCCCAACTTAGTTATATATGCATTTTCTTAAACATACAATTACAATGAAATATAGTACAGTACAGAAATATAAATATATGTGCCCCTCTTTAGTCACAAGTTGTGTGAAAGAAGAGAAAAGAAGCATGCAGCATGAAGAAAGCACTAGATGAATATAAGCTGTTGCTGAAATCCCCTGACATGTACCTTCTCATGACACCTTCCAAATCAATCAGACCTGGATAAGGAGAAAAGGCTGCCTCTCATATAGAGGGCCTTCTCTAACTGTCTCTTCTCCCAGCAACTGTTCCAGTGAAGACATTCACCTGGTCCTTAAGGGAACTTTAAGATATTAAGGCATGCTGGCTTTTGGATGAGCTCTAACCCTACTGCTGCTGCCTTCCACCCCACCCTACTTGGTAAAATCTTACTTGTCATATTCATTTCAGTTCCTCCAGGAACCTTCCCTACTCTTAACCCCTAGTCCACATTGGGCAACCCTATTATGTTCTCTGTCACAGCTCCATCATTCTGTACAGTGACTATCTCCCCAGTTCTTCTCACATGACTGTGAACACCACAAGGGGAGGGCTTGTGACTTATTCAACATTGCATCTCCAACACAATGGCCTGGTGGTAGAAATCATCCAGGAAATGCTTGTTGACCAAATAGATGAATGTATTCAGCTGTCTTTTGATTTTGATGTTTTGGCATCTAGAGTCTTATTGACCCTGAGGAGACTGTCTCTCCTATCTCTAATCATTTCCTAGAGACACCAAACAACTAATCCATGACTTACATATGCAAAGCAGCAGATCCAGGCTCCACATCCAACCCAAAGGCCTCATTTATTGAGCTCTCACTCTAGGTTGCTATCTACTTGATCACCTTATCACCCAAAGCCAGGTACCAAGGTACCAGACAACTAGAGACAGCCACAACACCCCCCCAGAGGCTGTTGGAATTGTTATAACTAGTCAATCCTAAAACTACTTACATTTCCTCACTCATTCTTTCCTGCAGGAACTACAATGACAGCTTCTTCTCATATTTTCTCCTCCCTCCCTCTTCCTCCAGGCCAACCCTGGTGTTTCCCTGTGTAACACTGCTGGTATAGCATGCCTCCTACTTCTGGGAACTCCGAGTAGGAAGCTATATTTTCATTGACTATAATCTCTTCATCTGTTGGCCCTATAAGACCTGAATACTGCTAATAATAAATGCTTACATTGTCATAAAATCTACATAATAAAATCATGAATTAGCAGATAAGGAGGACTTATTGGACCTGTCAAACATACCTGAACTCAGGTATCTGTCTCTGCAGGATTCAAGTCGGTTTTGCAACATTTTATTGAACCAGACACTGTGCATGACACAAGGAGTCCAGTGGTGAATTACACCCAATCCCCACCCTCAAGTGCCTCATAACCCAAGGGGAGGAGTTCACACAAGAGCATAAGGATGCTGATACAGTACAATCACTCAGACTCTAAACTTTCTCCACTGAAACAAAATGTCTCAACCCACTAAAAGAGAAAAAATGTGACAGCCAGGAGTGCACACTGGTTTAGGGCTGCAGGGCAAGATGGAGGAGCAGAATCAAGAAAGAAGGTAGACTCTTCAGCTCAGAGTTAATATCTGGTCTCATTGTGTACTGAGTGCAGCACTTTCATAGTATCATCTTTTAAGATTTGAAATAGCTCAACTGGAATTCCATCACCTCCACTAGCTTTGTTCACAGTGATGCTTTCTAAAGCCCACTTGACTTCATATTCCAGGATGTCTGGCTCTAGCTGAGTGACCACACCATCATGATTATCTGGGTCATGAAGATCTTTTTTGTACAGTTCTTCTGTGTATTCTTGCCAACTCTTCTTAATATCTTCTGTTTCTGTTAGGTCCATACCATTTCTGCCCTTTATAGAGCCCATCTTTGCATGAAATGTTCCCTTGGTAACTCTAATTTTCTTGAAGAGATCTCTAGTCTTTCCCATTCTGTTGTTTCCCTTTATTTCTTTGCATTGATTACTGAGGAAGCCTTTCTTATCTCTCCTTGCTATTCTTTGGAACTCTGAATTCAGATGCTTATATCTTTCCTTTTCTCCTTTGTTTTTAGCTTCTCTTCTTTTCACAGCGATTTGTAAGTCCTCCCCAGACAGCCATTTCGCTTTTTTGCATTTCTTTTCCATGGGGATGGTCTTGATCCCTGTCTCCTGTACAATGTCACGAACCTCCATCCATAGTTCATCAGGCACTCTGTCTATCATATCTAGTCCCTTAAATTTATTTCTTACTTCCACTGTATAATCATAAGGGATTTGATTTAGGTCATACCTGAATGGTCTAGTGGTCTTCCCCACTTTCTTCGATGTAAGTCTGAATTTGGCAATAAGGAGTTCATAATCTGAACCAAAGTCAGCTACTGGTCTTGTTTTTGTTGACTGTATACAGCTTCTCCATCTTTGGCTCCAAAGAATATAATCAATCTGATTTCGGTGTTGACCATCAGGTGGTGTCCAGGTGTAGAGTCTTTTCTTGTGTTGTTGGAAGAGGGTGCTTGCTATGACCAGTGCATTTTCTTGGCAAAACTCTATTAGTCTTTGCCTTGCTTCATTCCATATTCAAAGCCAAATTTGCCTGTTACTCCAGGCATTTCTTGACTTCCTACTTTTGCATTCCAGTCCCCTATAATGAAAAGGACATCTTTTTTGCGTGTTAGTTCTAAAAGGTCTGGTAGGTCTTCATAGAACCGTTCAACTTCAGCTTCTTCAGCGTTACTGGTTGAGGCATAGACTGGATTACCGTGATATTGACTATTTTGCCTTGGAAATGAACAGAGATCATTCTGTCGTTTTTGAGATTGCATCCAAGTAGTGCATTTTGGACTCTTTTGTTGACCATGATGGCTACTCCATTTCTTCTGAGGGATTCCTGCCTGCAGTAGTAGATATAATGGTCATCCGAGTTAAATTCACCCATTCCAGTACATTTTATTTCACTGATTCCTAGAATGTCGACATTCACTCTTGCCATCTCCTGTTTGACCACTTCCAATTTGCCTTGATTCATGGACCTAACATTGCAGGTCCTATGCAATATTGCTCTTTACAGCATTGGACCTTGTTTCTATCACCAGTCACATCCACAACTGGGTATTGTTTTTGCTTTGGCTCTATCACTTCATTCTATCTGGAGTTATTTCTCCACTGATCTCCAGTAGGATATACAGGGCACTTACAGACCTGGGTAGTTCCTCTTTCAGTATCCTATCATTTTGCCTTTTCATACTGTTCATGGGGTTCTCAAGGCAAAAATACTGTGAAAGTGCTGCACTCAATATGCCAGCAAATTTGGAAAACTCAGCAGTGGCCACAGGTCTGGAAAAGGTCAGTTTTCATTACAATCCCAAAGAAAGGCAGTGCCAAAGAATGCTCAAACTATCGCACAGTTGCACTCATCTCACATGTTAGTAAAATAATGCTCAAAATTATCTGAGCCAGGCTTCAGCAATACGTGAACTGTGAACTTCCAGATGTTCAAGCTGGTTTTAGAAAAGACATAGGAACCAGAGATAAAATTGCCAACATCTGCTGGATCATCAAAAAAGCAGGAGAGTTCCAGAAAAAAATCTATTTCTGCTTTACCGACTATGCCAAAGCCTTTGACTGTGTGGATCACAATAAACTGTGGACAATTCTGAAAGAGATTGGAATACAGACCACCTGACGTGCCTCTTGAGAAACCTGTATGCAGGTCAGGAAGCAAAAGATAGAACTGGACATGGAACAATAGACTGGCTCCAAGTAGGAAAAGGAGTACGTCAAGGCTGTATATTTTCATCCTGCTTATTTAATTTATATGCAGAGTACATCATGAGAAATGCTGGGCTGTAAGAAGCACAAGCTGGAATAAAGATTGCCAGGAGAAATATCAATAACCTCAGATATTCAGATAACACCACGTTTATGGCAGAAAGTAAAGAGGAACTAAAGACCTTCTTGATGAAAGTGAAAGGGGAGAGTGAAAAAGTTAGCTTAAAGCTCAACATTCAGAAAATGAAGATCATGGCATCTGGTCCCATCACTTCGTGGGAAATAGATGGGGAAACAGTGGAAACAGTGTCAGACTTTATTTTTGGGGGCTCCAAAATCACTGCAGATGGTGATTGTAGCCATGAAATTAAAAGACGCTTACTCCTTGGAAGGAAAGTTATGACCAACCTAGATAACATATTGAAAAGCAGAGACATTACTTTGCCAACAAATGTCTATCTAGTCAAGGGTATGGTTTTTCCAATGGTCATGTATGGATGTGAGAGTTGGACTGTGAAGAAAGCTGAGCACTGAAGAATTGTTTCTTTTGAACTGTGGTGCTGGAGA
>SJYQ01013086.1:92484-140743 GCA_006410935.1 Redunca redunca
ATATCTATATATTACATCTTCTTTATCTGTCATTTGGTGATAGACACTTAGGTAGCTTCTATATCTTGGCAATTGTAAGTGGTACTGATGTGAATGTGCAGTTATCTTTTCAAATTAGTATTTTTGTATTGTTCAGATGTATGCTGGATCATATGATAGTTCTGTTTTTAATTTTGTGAGAAACCTCCAACTGTATTCTGTAGTGGCTGTACCACTTTTCATTCCCACCGACTGTATACAGATTTCTTTTTCTTCACTTCCTCACCAGAATTTGCTTTTTGTGTTCTTTTTTGATGATGGCTATTCTGACAGGTATGAGGTGGTTTTAACTTTCATTTCTCTGATGATTAACCATGTGGAGCTTCTTTTCATGTGCCTGTTGACCATATGTATGTCTTCTTTGGAAAAATGTCTATTCAGTTCCTCTGTCCATTTTTTAAATTGAGCCTTTTTTAGGTCTGTGTTAAGTTGTATGAACTGTTTATATATTTTGGATATTAACTCCTTGTAAGTCATATCATTTGCAAACATTTTCTCCCATTCAATAGGCTGTTTTTTCATTTTGCTGATGACTTCTTTTGCTATGCAAAAGCTTTTAAGTTTATTTAGGTTGCATTTATTTTCATTTTTGTTTCCCTTGCTTTAGGAGACAGTTCCAAAAAAAATATTGCTACAATTTATGTCAAAGAATGTCTTCCCTGTTTTCTTCTAGGAGTTTTATATATCCAGTCTTACATGTTGGCCTTTAGTCCATTTTGAAACTCTCCCCAAACTCTTGATTATTTCTGTCATCCTCTCGGCCAAAAAGACCAGCAAGTCAAAGGGCAAATGACAAAGAAACAGATGTGGTCACCCTGGTCATTGCCCAGTGCCGGGAGCCAGCACGGGAGATCCCACCCATGACAAAGGTCATGAGGAAGAGCCCTGACAGGCACAGGCGGGATCAGGACTCAAAGGGACACCAGAGATCTGCTCAAGCATCCACCCCGAAGCCAAATCTTTCTCTTTACTGTTTGCTATACTATACTCTTCTGACATTAACAGAGGGCTATCCCCGACCACCTTTCTCTAAAGAAAACTAACTTAGAGCTCTAGTTAATAAGTCTCCTGGGCGTAATTGGAGTATTTCAATTCAAACCCTTCTGATAGCTTTCTAACTTGCCTGACAGGTTTATCCGGACTTTTTACAACTACCCATATGATTATTTACAGCTTCACAACCATGAGAGGCACAGGAAGCTTAAAAAATTCTAGGAATGTAGAGCCTTTTGAGAAGTTAAAAATCATTAGAATAGAACTGGTTAAGGGTTTCATTGTTGAGCCAATACTTGCTGCCAAGTTTTCATATACTTTATTTGTTGTGTACCCGGGAGTGCATTAATTAATATAGTTGGCATATAGAAAAAACAAGTAGCAACATTAGATCTTTGAGTTAAGTACTTTCTTTGTTGTAACCCACTGCACCTTTGTTCTATAAGGATGTAACTTTATTTAGTACTTTGAGGGTGATGCAGATTAAAGAAAAACACTTCAAGGGAAAATAAGTTTTTTGGTTGATTAACATTTATCAAGGAAAAAAAGCCATAAAATGTTAACAGGCCTCCTGGCCAGAAGATACTGAAAATCACCTGAGACCTTTTGTCTATGGAAAGATATGCAAAAAGAAAGCCTGGTATTGATAAGGGTCAGGACTGCTGCCCCTGCATGACTCTGCATCTTCCATTATGTAAAACTTAGGGTATATAAGCACCTTTTGAAAATAAAGTTATGGGGTTTTTGCACAAGCTTGGCCTCCCTCATGGGAATTCTTTCTCTCTCTCTTTCTCCCTCTCCTTCCTGTTTTTCAGGCTGATCCCTTGGAACACAGAAGCTCTCTACATTCACTTTTCTGCCCGGGTTTCTAAGACCCACGAGAGAGGGAGCCCAAGGTGGCGAGGCACCCTCCGCTATTCAAGCGGGCACCTGTGGCCTACGTGAACAGAGCAAGTCTCTTGTCTTGAGAATTTATCAGCTTTTTGTGTAAACCAAGGAATATCAGTCTCTTTCTCTCCTCTATTTTCTTAACTGTTTTCTTATCTCTATATATATCTCTAAGTCTATAAATCTATATCTATATACCTCTCTCGCCTCACTGTCCATGCTTCGGATACCCTGGATCCAACTGGGGCTGGACCCTGGTAGCCCAGAGTTCTAAGTTGGGCTACTTCTTCCCCATCACCATAGCACTCCCTCCTCCCCACTCGCCTCCATCAGGGTTGGGACTGCTTAAGAAAATAGTGAAAGTTCCAAAACAGCCCCAGCCAGCCTTGCACCTCTACCTCCTGTGCCTGATCTCTACACACAGCTCATTTATTGAAGGTCTAACTGCCGCACTCATTCCCACCCAGCTTCCTAATATCCAGTGGGTTCCATTTTAATCTAGGTTATATTTACGTGCATGTGTGTGTTCTCACATGCAAGTTTACACTTGTGTGCATGTGCACTCATGTCTGAGCCTTCCAGGTTCTTCTGTCCATGGGATTCTCCAGGCCAGAATACTGGCGTGGGTTGCCATGTCCCACCTCCAGGGGATCTTCCTGACCCAAGGATCAAGCCTTCATCTCTTGTGTCTCTTGCATTGGCAGGCAGGTTCATTACCACTAGTGCCACCTGGGAAGTCCTTCATGAAGCATAGCTTTAGCCAAATATTAACAATTTTCATTGAGAAAAACTTGTGTAAAATCTAAATACGTCAGCCTAATATTCAAGGTCTCCATGTTTTTTCTGCAGTAGACTTTTCCAAACTTATTTCCCATTACTTCTCTTCCTACATGCTATGCCCACAACATTAAAAAAGAAACAACTTGCTGTTCCCCTTATCCAAGCTCTGCTTTCCAATTTCCATGCTATTGTCCATACTGATCTCCTTCCAAGAATCTTCTTCCTTTTTGCTAAATGTCAAAATCACCACATTCCTCAAAGTTCAACACAACTGTTACCTCTCTGCAGATCCTAACCTGATTCCCTCACTCTGAATCAATGCCTTCATCACTGGCACCCCTGCAGCACTTCAGCTGATCCCATTTTCTCCTTCATCTTAGTGCCATCCTGGTCATGCCTCGTTTGACTCTCCATTATTGATGGAAAGATCTGAGAATGTTCTCATTCTTCATCAGGTAGGTGATGATAAATTATTGCTGAACAAAGGAATGAAGACATTAATGAATGTAAAATAATTTTTAGAATCAGATGTATCAGTATTTCTTGGTTCCCAGCATTTAAAGAAAATGCTCAATAAATATCTACAGAATAAGTGCGTAAATGAATTAATCACTGGAATGAACTGATTGATTGCTAAGAATGCACATTATAAGTCATTTGGTGAGTTGGTTAATTCACAATGTACATCAACTTCACTTCAGATAATCCACATTAATTCTTTGAGTTGATGAGTATAAAAAGCACTGGTTGACTGTGTTGGGTCACATGCTTTGTGAGCCTGCTCACATCATGCGTGCAAGACCAGTGCTTGGACGTTATACAGTGCATATTCTTCTGCACTGTTAAATTTCTTTGAACTTACAGGTAAACCTGGCCTTTATAATTATAGTGTCCAATAGGGAAACATCTATTGTGAAAGAAGTCCATTTGCTCACTTTACTTGAGTGAAGGCTTTAATTCAGGCAGAGAGCAAGTAAGGTTTTACTTCCTAGCTGCTGTAGGTGTTTAGGACTCTGAGAAAAGAATGCTGTCTGCACACCTCCCCAGGCTGTAATTCCCGGTCCTGAGTTTTCAGTAGTGTGCCTTTCTGAGGATGGCAATGAAATTTCTAGTAATAGTAAAATTCACCCTAACAGATTGTTTCAACAAGCATGGTCAAGTCTGCAGAGAAATCATGGGTGGGTTGGATCTGGCTAGACCCTTGATACTCCATGTGTTCTAGGCAGGCAAACTTTCATCCTGTCCTCTGCTGTTCAGACTTCAGCATGCTCTTCTGTCAAAGACTCGAGTTCTAAAATGATCCTACTCATGTTATCACACTGCTGAAACTCAACACCTCACTATGCCACAGTTTTCTTCTAAGTTTGGGAGAACAGTAGAACGATGGGACACATTTACACTAAGATCAGAATGACAGAAAGACCTGAAAGTCATTGCAGATATTGCTTTGTTTAAAAAAAAAAAAAAAAACTCTACAACATTTTGTTTTTACTTTAATATTGTAAGAAATTCAGGGAAGGGAACTCAGCATTCCATTGAACCCTAGTGCTAGAACTCACCATACTAATTTCATGAACCATTAAGTGATTTCCTTAAGTAATATAATGTATCTCCCCTCCCCGTTCCTGTGTTTTCTTCCCATTTCTGCTGAAGTGAACATTCTAAAATACAGATCTCCTGATGTAACCCCACTATTTAAAATATATCAACTCATTTTTGCCTATGTGATAAAAGTTCAAGCCCTTCAACATAGAGCAGAAGTTTCTTCCCAATGGTGCTCCCACTTCAGTTCCCCCAATTCCATTCTTTTCTTTTTTTTTTTGGCAACAAAAAAATAATTTAGTGATATTGATTTACTCAAAGTACTGAATTATCAACCTGTTTTAGGTTGGACTCTCCAGGAAGTATATTCTTCTCTTTTTTTTTTTTTTTGAAGTATAATTGATTGACAGTGTTGTGTTCATTTCTGCTATATAGCAATATGACTTGTTTTTGTGTGTTTGTATGTGTGCATGTGTATGTGTATGTGTGTATGGGCTTCCTAGGTGATGTAGTGGTAACGAATCCACATGCCAATACAGGAGATGCAAAAGAGACATGGGTTTGATCTCTGGGTTAGGAAGATCCCCTGAAGTAGGAAATAGCAACCCACTCCATTATTCTTGCTTGGAAAATTACATGGACAAGGAATTTTATAAGGACTGTAACCCACAAGGAGCCTGATGGGTTACAGTCCATAGGGTTGCAAAGAGTTGGACATGACTGGAGCATATATGTATGTACCTTCTTTTATATATTGTTTTCCATTATAGTTTATCACAAGACATTGACTATAGTTCCCTGTGCTCCTGTAAATAAAAGGCTCTGAGGTCTAACCTCTACACACTAACCAAACTCTCACCTGAAATACTTTGTGGAATCTGCCTGTCACATGTCCCACCCTGCCTCTTCTGAATCAGCAGCTCTGACCTCAGTTGTCCTCATCTCAGCCCACGCACCTCCACACCTTTTTACTTTGTGCCAGAACTGTTTGTCACTACTGCTGTCCTTCTCCTAGGCTCTTTCAAGTCTCCCATTTCACTGGGCTGCAAGCTCTTTGAGTTCCAGGTGAGTCTTAGAATGTCTCTCCATGTGCATCTAGCACAAGTGTTTGTTCCGTGAATATACATTTGCTGAGTGAGTGAATGAATGTCTCAACCAACCTATACATTAATAAGCAAAGGATGTTATTTATTTTATTTGCTACTTTTTATTGGAGTATAGTTGTTTTACAATGTTTTGTTAGTTTCTACTGCCCAGCAAAGTGAATCAGCTATACATATACATATATAACCTGTTCTGAATTTCCTTCCCATTTAGGTCACCGCAGAGCAGTGAGTGGAGTCCCCAGTGCTATATCCAGTATGTTCTCATTACTTATTCATTTTCTATGTAGTCATCAATCCCAACCTCCCAATTCATTCCACTCCCTCCCTGCCTTGGTTTCCATAAGTTTGTTCTCTACATCTGTGTCTTTATGTCTGCTTTGCAAACAGGGTCATCTGTATCATTTTTCTAGATTTCACACGAGTGGTATTATATGATATTTTTCTGTTTCTGACTTACTTCATTCTGTATGGCAGTCTCTAGGTCCATCCATGATAATTCAGCTCAAACTGATATTAGGCCCAATTTGACCTAACTTCTAAAATGAGAAACTTAAGGAGGGAAAAAAAAGTAAAGAGCATATCATAGATCTAAGCAAAACCTAAAGTAAGGCAGAACTATGTATGGTCAAGTTCCTGATTTGTATATAAATAAAACATATTTCTTATATGGCGTAGCTAATGCCCAAGAATTTTGAAATATCTTGCTTTGAGTCTCACTCAAGTTGCTTAGACAATGAAGTACCTACTTTACCTATTGTGAAGAATTTTGGATGTGCTATTGAGAGTGAGTTTGGGGTGTAAGGTATGTGGGTGGTGGAAGAAAATAGAGTTTAGGGAAATAAAGACAGAAAAGCAAATTCCAGAGAAAAGCAATACTATAGAGTGGACATGCCATGACTGTATGAAACTCCTGAATGCTCTTGTAAAAATCATTAAATTCTAATTTATATTGGATTGGGCTTGCCACAGTATGGTACATTCCAAAGTGTTTCTTCTCAGATCATAAATGCCCAGTGTCCTCCTGCTGGCCTAACAAATGCTTGTCAACCATGTCTTGGTTTGTGCTTGAGATGTAAAATTGCAAAGCTAATGCTACTTCCCTCTCTTTGGAAAAAGAAAAGTTGTGATGAAGAGTTTTGTTGATGGCTGAACATAGGTATTCTCATAAATGCTCTAAGAAGCATCTTTATGTCAAAAAAGAATTGTTTTACAAGTTAATTTACCAAGTACTTTTTTTCTTAAATTATCCTATTTTGTCCTTACAAAAACGTGCAAAGTTTATGACAATAATCTTTAAGATGAGTACTTTGAGATTCAGGAAATTTGATACAGAGTTGTGGTTCAAGCCTGCATATGATTCCAAGATATAGATTCCTTCTGTTTCAACACAAGCCAACCTCCTGGGGAGCCAGGGAGGAGACACAGGACTTGCCCCTCCTTTGCCTTAGTCCCCATTTGCTGAAAGCAACTGGAAGACCAATTAAATTTCTTTACTTCTCTCCTTTATCTGATATCTGCCTCCACAGCAAATTTCCTTTTCTTATTGCCCTTATAGCTTATCCCAGCCATTCCCTCTTAGAGGAACAAATCACCCTCTGTACCCCATTTTCTCATTCTCTATCCCCCTTCCACCACCCTCTAAGTTCAGTCAGTATTCTCCAGTTGCCTTCCAGACCCTTTAACTGAACTCTGTGGTTCTATTGTGTATGATCTGTTCATCATTCTCAGGCTTCCCCTTATGCCCTGTACTCCTTTCATTGACCCTACCCTTCCAGATGGGATCAGATGCTTTGGGTTCCCATGACTCCTTATCACACCTGCTTGTCATTTGTTATTTTTAATCTTCCTCCAGTTCTAGGATATGAAGTCCTGAGACTCAAGACTGAGTTCTGTTTTCTGAGTTCTGTTAAACATCCAGAACTTGGGGAAATGCCTTGCACACAGTAACTATTCAATAATATTCATTGAATAAATGAATGAATGAGTCTGGCTAACAAATTCTACACCAACTGAGTAATCCCCCCTGCCCATTTTACATCAGGTTTCCAGTGTGACAGAAAAGGATCACAAATTGTGCTTGCCTGAGTTTTGTTTTAGTTGCACTTTCTGGTATTCGGGGCTTTGTTTTGACTACTGTCACCTATATCACTGTGATATCTCAAACCTGCCCCCCCCAATTGTCCTGGGCATCCACACTTCACCATCTTATTAAATCTCAGGAAATGATGGAATCTTCTACTTTTCCATTGCTGAGGACGCCATGTGAGCTTTCTCCTCTCTACCTTAATCTCCCTCGGAATCTTGACCTTGATCTCTTGGAAAGTGCAAACTGTATTGATCAAGTTGCTGTCTTTGCACCCTCACCCCATCTTGCACTGCTTATCCAGCCCACTGTTCTGTCAGCGTCCCTCCTCTGGACCTTATATGGTGCCTGCATTTTCTAGTCCTCCCTACCCAACCTATGTTTTATTCAAGAAGGCCCCTCTGTTCTGCCCTGTGGCTAATCCTTCTGCTCCCTAGCATCACTGTCGTCTCTGCCAACTGCCCCATTGTTGCTCCACTTTTTAAAGTCCTGGTAGATTCCTTACCATCAGTCACAAATAAGTTTCTTGAGCCCTGATTTCCCATTAATTCCATTTTCCTTGGTTCTCTTTCATTATTGATTCCTCTATCTGAGAAGTCTAACCTCTATTGAGAATGATGTCCTCTTTCTTGTTAGCCTAGGATTCCCACCAGTTCCCACTTCATTAGGTATTCCTCAGTCAGGTTCTCTCCACTCTACCTCTCCTGAATCTCGAACTTTTCCAGGACACCTTTAAGAGTATCTTATAGCACTTTACACATTCAAAATCACACCTATTCCTCAAGGGCTTTTTCATCTTCTATTCTCCCTATCCACAACTCCACTGAAACTTCTTCCCAAAATGTATCATAAAAACGAGATGTGCAAGTCTAGGCTCATGGGGGGCTTCTCTTTAGCTCTATCTGAACTTATTGTCCCTGATCCAACCTGCAACCTATCCTAAACTCCACTGCAAGTCCAGTCTTTCTCACCCACATCTTCTGTTGAATTATTATGTATTGACAATCTATGATTACACCCCAGAGACCAACAAACCAAGTTAATGTTTCCTAATTTGACTCTCAGGATCTACCAAACTATACTTCACTTCTTGCTTTTGTCTTAAGGAGAAAAAAAGTATTAATTTTATGAGATGAACCAACCTCATTTAAACATAGGCTTTATTTTTGTAAAGCATAGTCAACATGGATTTTGAACTTCATGTCAAGGATGTCTCATAAAATGCTCAACACAAATTCCTACAAAGACTGAAGTTAGACATGCTGCCAAAGCATCTCTCTTGTCTGTGCAGATGTGGGATATATTTAGACCTGCACAAACCAGCTCACAGCAGAAGTGCCCACCTTTGTTAGAGCATCTTCCCAACCTCTAAATGGTACAAGTGTCTCTCCATGGGAGATGCCATCTTGTTGCCACTACTTAATAGCAGACCACCCCTCCTATGGAGAAAGAAACTCAGAGAACAAAGTTCAACACCTGGATGCAGAAAAAAAAAAAAGAAGAAGCTAATTATTTTAAGCATCTCTTCTGTGCCTTGTATTTCCTTCATTAATGATGGAGATTCAGCTAATCTCTGGCTTTACTGTAAACTCAAATATAAAGTTCTAACTCCACATTAACTAGTTCTCAAAATTCCAACAATGTTGACAATTTATTCAACTACAAAAAGAGAAAAAACAATATTTTTTATATAGTACAGTGTCAGAGTTTGAAAAAATGATGCTTTTAGGTAAGAAGATACCAAAAAAAATTTTGAAGAAAATGTCTGTTATTCACCAAAGAAATATTGCATATGCTATATAATGACACTCAACATTGATGAGGCATGACTTGAATATCAAAAATTATCATGTGCTTGTCTTCTATAAAAGTATTGTGCACAATTTCCAGTAATTTTTTAAAGGGAAATTTGGCATCCTTTGCCTCTTCCTTTGTCTGCTGATGGGAATGTAGATGGAATAACTGGAGCCTAAGCATTCAAACCATTTTAAGGTAGTTTGTAGCACATCAAAAAAAGTGAAAGTAAATATGTTAATCACTCAACTTTGTCCAACTCTTTGCGAGCCCATGAACTGTAGCCCACCAGGCTCTGTTCATTGAATTATCCAGGCAAGAATACTGGAGTGGATTGTTATTCCCTTCTCCAGGGATCTTCCTGACCCAGGAATCAAATTCGTGTCTCCTGCATTGCAGGCAGATTCTTTACCATCTGAGCCACTAGGGCACATTGAAGATTATTTCTAATAATCTGAAGAGTTAAATATCTAAAAACACTAGGTATAATAAACATTAAATAATTTAACATTGAGTAAAGGCTCAGTACTGTAGTAAGTGAACCAAAGACAAATGGGGATGTGATCTTTAAAAAGGAGCCCTGGCCAAAATTAAAGATGACCCCAATTTGCCAGCAGGATTAAATGTGTGATCAGAAGTCTCCTTCCCCCAAGAACCACTGACCACAATCTCTCTTATGTTGTGCCCTTTTTAAGCTAGTGTATAGTTTGTTCACTCAAATAGACAAATACATGACATTGTTCTCCTGTTCTTTGTAGAATATTTGAAATGATTTTCATGTTTCTAAGTATCAAAACAATTTTGTACAAGAAAATTAAGTTCCATGGGTGGGGGGAAATAGTTTGTCACTTGATATTTTAGTAAATGAATGATGTATTAAGTGGTGGCTTTGCTCCCAGGCTAACCCACTAAAGCAATGAAAATACTCTGCACTCATACAGAAAAGTAGAGAAAGTGTCTATTGCTGAGCTTGTTAACTACTCTACGTGTAAAAGGCCTGCTGAATATGTTAGGTTGGGTTGGTCTGTATGTGTCAGAAAGCCGAAAGTAACCAGAAGTGAGAGGTCGATTCCCTCCCTCTTCTCAGAGGTAGAGAGCTAGATGGAACAGATTCATGTAAGTATGACAGGTACATGCTCCTTCCATTTGGTGACTGTCATCCTCAGAATGTGCCTTTTCTCTCATAGTGCAATACGACTGCTTGAGTTCCAGTCATTTGTTCTGCATTCCAGACATTGGAAAGGATAAGGAAAAGAAATTTTTGCTAGAATATAGTCACATTTCCACACCAAGCTGCAAGGGAGGGTGGGTCACTGGGTCATCATTCCTGCAGCAGTGCAGAGGGTGGTGGGCAGGACAGCTTGGCTGTGAAAAGAGGGCGTTTCATGAAGGAGGACAAGGATGGGCAGGGGGTGGCCAGCAATTCCCACATGTGTTCATCACATCCCAGACCAAGCGTCCATGCCTATGTTGAGCCAAATGTTAAACAGTCTTGTCAACTAGGGATATATCTTTGAAGGTACGTGACTACTTTTTAGGTGAACTGTGTTTAACTGCATGAACATACTCAATTATTTTTTCTGTCTTTCTTTTGTTCATCTGTCCTTTTCCATATTTGAAAAAAGGCTAACAAAACACATAGTCATGTCCAAATCTGATATTTTAATCATATAAACACACACAAATTCACATTACACCTTAAAAGTCACAAAAAAGAGTACAAAGAATATCATTAACACACTAGTCTTATCAGCAAAATTCTATATTTACTAATATAATCTCAATGATGCTTAAGTTATTTCCCCACAAACATATTCTTGAGGGTCTGAGGATGGAACTAAATGCATTGAAGTGTCCTGTTTTGATTGTGTACTAACTGGATGGAAACTGGAGAAAGAAAATCACAAGAAAGAAAGGCAAAAGATGGCTAGATTGGAGCTGGGGCTACCAGTTCTGCCCTGGTTCTGTCCTTGATTTGCTGGGCACTGTCCATTTTCAGACCTCAGTTTCTTCATTTACAAAGTGTGGGGACTGGATTAAGCCATAAATTCACTGTTATGGACTGAATTCAGTCCCCTCAAAATTCATATTTGAAGCCTTAACTCCCAATGTGACTATATTTGGATGTAGGACTTTGAAAGAAGTAAGTAAGAATAAATGAGGTCATAAGGGTGGGGCCCTGATACAGTAGAACTGGTGCCCTTGTGACAAAAGGAAGAAGAGGCACCAATGAATCCCCGAAAGGGATTAGGGCATGAAGAAAAAAGCCCCTGTGAGAACACGGCAAGATGGTGGTCATCTGTCAATCAACGCAGAGGGAGTCAGCCTTGCCTGCACCTTGCTATTGGACTCCCAGCCTCCGGGACTGTGAGAAAATTATTTCTGCTGTCCAAGTCCCCCAAGCTATGGTGCTTTGTAATGGCAGTTCTAACCAACTATTGTAGTAACTTCCAATTCTAACACTGCTTTGTTAGGAACCTAGACTGTTCTTATGTATAATGATTAAAATATATTCATCTGAATTTAAAAACAATATTTTACAAATAATAATAGGATTGAAAATAATTCTACAAAGCAATCACAGAATTTTAATCAAATAAAAATGATTGTTTCTAAGGGGCCTTAATATCTTACAAAATGTCTCCACACAAATTACTTTATCATCAACTAAAGAAGTAGATGGTTTCATAGGTCACAGAATTAACCACAGGTCCATTAATTTCTGTCTAAGCATATAGATCTTGTCCCCTTCCTTCAAAAAAGAACAACAACAACAAACAAAAGAAAAAACTGTCAAGGTAATTTACACTGAAAATGAGAGTGTAGTGAGGAAAATATATCAAAAAAAAAAGCCATTTAAAGGTAATTATTGATTCTTTTCCAATTGACCACCATCTCAGGAAGACTATATCCACCATATTCACCACCTCTATTCACAGGAAGACCATAATCAGTTAGGGAAATAAGATATAAACAGAAGAGTCTAACATAAGAGAGATGCATACAATGATAGAATATATGTCACAAAATAGTATCATCTAAAAAGATGAATGAAATATAACTGTAGAGGAACCTATCGTGTTTCAAAGACTTTTTGCTGTGATATCTAGAAGATAAAATGAAATCAGTTAAAAAAAAAAAAAACACATTGCTCTGGTTGGGTGGAAGAGGGGTGGAAGGAAAGTGGTTAGTCCAAGTGAGTGGGAAATTATTAACCTGCCCAAAGGCTGCTTCAAGATATTTTATTATCACTTCCTGGACCCCAGTGATTGTGGCTTGATTTTTGTCATGTTTCTATCACACATATTATTTAAAATATTTGTCATTCACCTATCTTTATATATTAATCATTTATCAACCTTGGTATCTGGGCTTTATCCAATTACCTAAGTTTATCTCATTGTTTGGACACAGTTCCATATAGCCACAGAAGGGTGACAATTCACTCCATTGGAGCTAAAAAAAGATATCTAAGATAACAAGACATTTGTCAATACGGTGACCATCTCTTGCCAATTCTCGTTTGTGATCTATGGCCCATATTTTGTTCTTGAGCGCACTTCACTCTCAGATGTATGAATTTGGATTTTTCCTCCAACATCTTGCCAACAGTTAGGTTCCCTACTTTGGTTTTGCCCATCAACTGTGATTTATGCCTTCTCAACTGAGCATACATTACTGATACCACTGCTGACATGCATGGCTTCGGACAAAGCCCTTACTTATATTATTAGTCCTATGTCGTTCAAATCATACTTCTGATAATTCTTGGTAGATACAATATAGATCAATTTTGAAGGGTTGCCTTATTCTGTTGCTGAATCATCACAAGACTCTGTATAAGCTAAAAGAAGGTGCAACAGTTTAAAAACAAATCATTTCTAAAGGCAGCTTGATGGCAGAAAGTGTACTAGAACTTCTCATGGTCCCTCAAGTTCTAACACCTTCCTGGGTTGGATTCCAGAGTACATCGCTGAAATAAGGTGTTCCACTTTTTGAAGCAATGAAACTGATGAATTCATTTTAACAATTAACTCTTTGAACATAATTATTTAACTTTAGTTCAGATTTACCAAGGAGTCATTGCTTCTTGACTGCCACCTCAAAAGTTTAGAAGGAGTTTCTAAATCTTGTGGAATAGAATCAATTTTTTCCTAGTATTATTATAGTTCCATTACTGGATGAATTTAATGAGATCTCATTATTAACTAAATTCTCACAAATATNGAAATATAACTGTAGAGGAACCTATCGTGTTTCAAAGACTTTTTGCTGTGATATCTAGAAGATAAAATGAAATCAGTTAAAAAAAAAAAAACACATTGCTCTGGTTGGGTGGAAGAGGGGTGGAAGGAAAGTGGTTAGTCCAAGTGAGTGGGAAATTATTAACCTGCCCAAAGGCTGCTTCAAGATATTTTATTATCACTTCCTGGACCCCAGTGATTGTGGCTTGATTTTTGTCATGTTTCTATCACACATATTATTTAAAATATTTGTCATTCACCTATCTTTATATATTAATCATTTATCAACCTTGGTATCTGGGCTTTATCCAATTACCTAAGTTTATCTCATTGTTTGGACACAGTTCCATATAGCCACAGAAGGGTGACAATTCACTCCATTGGAGCTAAAAAAAGATATCGAAGATAACAAGACATTTGTCAATACGGTGACCATCTCTTGCCAATTCTCGTTTGTGATCTATGGCCCATATTTTGTTCTTGAGCACACTTCACTCTCAGATGTACGAATTTGGATTTTTCCTCCAACATCTTGCCAACAGTTAGGTTCCCTACTTTGGTTTTGCCCATCAACTGTGATTTATGCCTTCTCAACTGAGCATACATTACTGATACCACTGCTGACATGCATGGCTTCGGACAAAGCCCTTACTTATATTATTAGTCCTATGTCGTTCAAATCATACTTCTGATAATTCTTGGTAGATACAATATAGATCAATTTTGAAGGGTTGCCTTATTCTGTTGCTGAATCATCACAAGACTCTGTATAAGCTAAAAGAAGGTGCAACAGTTTAAAAACAAATCATTTCTAAAGGCAGCTTGATGGCAGAAAGTGTACTAGAACTTCTCATGGTCCCTCAAGTTCTAACACCTTCCTGGGTTGGATTCCAGAGTACATCGCTGAAATAAGGTGTTCCACTTTTTGAAGCAATGAAACTGATGAATTCATTTTAACAATTAACTCTTTGAACATAATTATTTAACTTTAGTTCAGATTTACCAAGGAGTCATTGCTTCTTGACTGCCACCTCAAAAGTTTAGAAGGAGTTTCTAAATCTTGTGGAATAGAATCAATTTTTTCCTAGTATTATTATAGTTCCATTACTGGATGAATTTAATGAGATCTCATTATTAACTAAATTCTCACAAATATAGGCCATACAACTTCACTCTTAAATTATTGCTTTCTTATCCAGAGAAAAGGACTCAAAAGTTAGCTAATATAATCTTTGACTGATATGGAAAGTAGGAAAATTAATATAAACTTACTGGGACTCTGGAGGTTTTACTGAATAGTGGTAGGTGTGTGTGAGTATTGGCAGTGACAGGATGCTGTTTCTTTAAACAAAAAAAAAATGTTTTAAAATAAATTATAATGATTGACATGTTATTGGGCTTGCAACACCTCTTAATTCTTAATATTTCTTTCTGCTTCTTCAAGCTTATATTTCCTTCTATCTTCAGCTTCGTTTGTATCATTTAAATTCTTTTTTCTCTCTCCCAAGAGAAAATTTAAAATCTTTCCAAATAATACAAAATAATCTATGCAGTGTATTCATAGCCATGTAAATGTATAAGAAACTGGTTTGGGGAAAAAAAAACCTAAAGAAAACTGAAATGTTTAAGATGGGTTATGGGTAAGGTATTTTTTCTTAATGTTTTTAAAAATTGCCTACAATTAGTAATAAACACTTTTGTAATAACAATAATAATAAAATGATGATAATAATAAGACCAGTAACATCATGAAAAGAACATGAGCCCAGGAGTCAAATAAATATGATTTAAATTGTTGCCATGAGACCATGGACAAGTCTCATCACCTTTATAAGGCACTATTGTTACTTTTTGTCAAATTCCTTACAGAATACCTTCTTCCCAAAGTTGACATTAGATAAACTCTGTACATTACTTCAAATGATCATGCTACTCTTTTATAAAGTAAAATTTTTATCCAAATTGAAGAATCCTCAATGAAAAGTAAGCTAAGACAATGTTCTGACTCAAAAATCATGTCTGTGTCTCTGCATAGAAAGCTGGACACCGAGACAGAAATGCTCACTGCAGGAGTACATCCACCCGAGGTATCACAAAGCCTGCGACCATAAAGCCAGTGGTAGGCAGGTGTGTTTTTAGTCAAGGTTTCAACTTTTTCCTACCTGGATACAGGGTAGTCATTAGATTCTTCAGTGGCCTGTCTAGTTTCTCAAACACCTGGTAAAATTAAATGCCTAAAGACTAGCAAAGGATATGTTCATTGTATATAGCCACCATAAAACTAATGAACTGAAAAGTCTAAAATTCTCTTACTGTCAGAAGTGATGTGATCTAACTTAGGAAACCATCTCCCTGACTCTATAAGGGGAGTATGGGGAGCTTTCTTGGATGCTATGCATGTGTAATAATGGTTCCGCTCAGGAAACCTAGAATAATTAGACTAAATTGTTTTTATTCTCTTGAGAGAGCCTAGTATCAGTGATTATAAGAGATTTAGCCATTTCAGGAAATAGGCAGGCTCTATTATAAACTTCAGGAATATAATCTCTGATGAATAAAGTAGCCTGTATAAAAATTTACAGAACAGTACTTTTTAACCAGAAATTAGTATATTTAACAAACTAGTACTGAGCTCCTACTGTTACATGCCAAGATCTGAAAATACAATACAAAATTAATGCCATCTTGATAGTGAATCCCTAACAAATCCTGTCTATTTTACATCCACAATACACCCTTGTTTTTCATCCCTGCCTGCAATATTTTTGTTCAAATTATCTACAATTAGTAACACTTTTGTGATAATAATAATAGAATGATTATAACATAGTGTTAAGAACATGAGTTCAGGAGTCAAATAAATGATATAACTTCTTGCCTTCAACCTTCAATTCAAGCCTTCATCTTTTCTCATTTGGATAGATGATGACAGCCTTCTGTCCATTTTACTTTTTGCAATTTTTTTCCCATGGCTAATTAATTGACCATCCTTTCTCCAGAATCCTTGCCCTCCAGGAAAACATCCAAGCTCCTCCTGATTTTGCCTCTGGCTTTCCCCTTTGGTCTCATCTTTCACCATCCCTATTCTACTACAGTGCTAGGCTGTGCTGTGCTTAGTTGCTCAGTCACCTCTTTGTGACCCCATGGACTGTAGCCCAGCAGGCTCCTCTATCCATGGAGATTCTCCATTCAAGAATACTGGAGTGGGTTGCCATGCCCTCTTCCAGGGGTTGTTCCCAACCCAGGGATCGAACCCAGGTCTCCCACATTGCAGGTGAATTCTTTATCATCTGAATTCTACTGAACTTTAAATATATATTCACAGTCACACATTGTTATGTGCCTTCCACACCCTATCTACTCAAGCTTTTTGTCTCCTTGGTGTGCCCTTGACCATCTCTTTGCTTGGATAATTCTTTCGCATGACCCTAGAGCCCACTTTATTACTCATGCCTTTTAATTTTCCATATGTTCAAAGCTTTGATATTCAGGTCCTTGCTGATCCTGGAGAGACTGCTCCTTGAAGGCTAGCCAATTCCCAGAGACAGTAAACAACTCACCTGGGAGACTGTCTTTCATCAGCAAACCAACCAATGCACAGCCCACAGCCAGGCTACCCCTTTATCAAGCTCTCAAACTTCAAACCACTATTTCGCAGTACTAAACATCCCTTGGGGCTTCCCTGGTGGCCTAGTGGTAAAGAATCTGCCTGGAATGCGGGAGACCCAGGTTTGTTCCATGGGTCAGGAAGATCATCTGGAGAAGGGAAAGGCTTGGGATAACAATAAGAGATAGCCCTTGTGCCCCAGAGCCTGTTGAAATTATTCAAACTAGCCAATCTTAAACCTGCTTACCTTGCTTCACTAGTTCCTTCCTGTGGAAACCACAATAAAGACTCTGCCATGACTTCCCCTGGCTCCCTCTGCCTACTGACCGACCCTGGTGACTTCCTGTGGGGAATGAAGGGAGGCCTTCTCTTGGGAATTCTGAGTAACAAAGTATCTTTTCAGTGGTAATTACCTTCTTATCTGTTGGCCTCACCTAACATGAGTAACAATGAAACAGTTTAAAACACTTATCATCCACTGTGGAAAACCTGCCCGGATCCCTTCTTCTCCCAGGTGACCATGATTCCGTGTATCTTATCTGTGCTTTCATTGGCGATATAAATACCATCCTCCTGGCTCTTACTGCATTGATAATATGGCAAGCTTTCCCACCAAACTCTCTGGCCATAACTACATCTTGTATGTATATTTATTGCCTAACTTTCAGATAACACCTACAGAGAGTGTAGAGCAAACTCTCCAGTTGAACTGAACTCAACTAGAAAGTGAGCTCTGCCTTCAGGAAACATCAATAGGAGGAACGATGCAGAGCAGCAAGCAGATGATTCCAGTTCATCCTGGCAGACTCAAAGATAGCAATAAACAGGGACACTGCAGGAACTGAAGGGTACACATGGGACCCTTGACCTGACATGTAACAGTTTAAAAGGTTTCACTTTGTTTTTCTTTTTGTCTTTACAAGTCAAAAGTTTCTCCTAGTTTAACAGCGCTTGCACATTCAATTCAGTTCAGTCTCTCAGTCGTGTCCAACTCTTTGCAACCCCATGAATCGCAGCACTCCAGCCCTCCCTGTCCTTCGCCAACTCTCGGAGTTCACCCAAACCCATGTCCATTGTGTCAGTGATGCCATCAACCATCTCATCCTCTGTCGTCCCCTTCTCCTCCTGCCCTCAATCTTTCCCAGCATCAGGGTCTTTTCAAATGAGTCAACTCTTCGCATGAGGTGGCCAAAGTACTGGAGTTGCAGCTTCAACATCAGTCCTTCCAATGAACACCCAGGACTGATCTCCTTTAGGATGGACTGGTTGGATCTCCTTGCAGTCCAAGGGACACTCAAGAGTCTTCTCCAACACCACAGTTCAAGAGCATCAATTCTTCGGCACTCAGCTTTCTTTATAGTCCAACTCTCACATCCATATATGACCACAGGAAAAACCATAGCCTTGACTAGACAGACCTTTCTTGGCAAAGTAATATCTCTGCTTTTGAATATGCTATCTAGGTTGGTCATAACTTTCCTTCCAAGGAGTAAGCACCTTTTAATTTCATGGCTGCAATCACCATCTGCAGTGATTTTGGAGCCCAGAAAAATAAAGCCAGTCACTGTTTCCTCATCTATTTGCCATGGTAAATTTAAAGCACTAACAGAGCAAAAAGAAATGGGCTCAAAATCAGTTAATTTGGAGCTCCTGACTATTGGGATGGATGACTTGGCATATTTACAAAGAAGAAGGTCATTATATCAATCAAATTAGCTGTCTTGGATTCCACCTTCTAAGTGTGCTTTCACCATGCCCCGTCTCTATTTCCTCTGCTGCATCTTTGTCATGGCTAATGCTGGTCTTATACCTTCCTGGGGGCTTCTGAGGTGGTGCTAGTGGTGGAGAAATTGTCTGCCAATGCAGGAGATCTAAGAGGCAGGTTCAATTCCTGGTTCAGGAAGATTCCCCTGGAAGAGGGCATGGCAACCCACTCCAGTATTCTTGCCTGAGAAGTCCCATGGACAGAGGAGCCTGCAGGATGGTGGTGGGGCAGGCGGGGGCTGGGGCGAGGGGTGGTGCTACAGTCCCTAGAGTCACAAAGAGTCAGACACAAATGAAGCAACTTAGCAAGCACACACGCACGTACCTTCCTCCAGAATGAAAGACCAAGCAGTGATTAAATGTCCCGATCTGCATTTTCAGGCCCTATTTGCCTACTTGATTAAATATTCAGTAAAGACTATGAGGATATAGCCAGTCTATTGCCCCTTTCATCTTACCTCAACACTTCCATCACAACTTTTTATCCAAGCTTGACAAACTGATTTACCAACATATCAATTTTAGGCATATAATCAAAGCCTGTGATTTAATAATTCACTCTACTCTCCAAATACATAATCATTATGCCTTGAAAGCATGTTATACTGCATTGTAATTTTCCATAAAATTGCAAATGATGGTAAGCCATAAGCCATGACACCAATTCTGGTCAGAGCCAATACAAAAGTCTGGATGGAGCCAGAATGCTTCAAACAAGTAATCGTAAATGAGGGAGGAACTACTTGAATCTTAATTGGATTGTCATCAGTTAAATGTTAATGCTGAGCTGCTTCTAAAACCATATGCACGGTGAAATTTTTTATTCTCATTATATTACTATTATTTATATTATATAAAACTATTACTGATATTGTTGGTACACAAATTTACTTTCTCAATCCTATTCAGGCCCCTTAGATAGCATACTTACTGGGATGACCTTTCTGATAAAACCATTCACAAAAAGTAACTCAATGCGATCTCATTAACATTGATTTTTCTGGAGGAACTGGGGAATCTTGAAAGAAATACAAAAAGTCACAAGTCAAATTTCTGAATGAATTATTAAGTTCATTACGTGAATTGTCACCCAAATTTCTTATCCAACAACAAGCTAACTTGGAATACTGAAAACAACATAGGAACTTTGATGGAGGCGTATGTAGTTTAAAGATTGTGATATCTTGACTGAGATTAGAGCAATGCTAAAAAACCTGCCTGCCCTACTGAACTGTTGATGCTCTTCAGCATTGCTAATAATTGTAGAGATGAGGCTGTTTATCCATTTGTTTGTTTGTCTGCTCTTTTGTCTTGGCCCTATAATTCACATGATAATATAATAACAGAACAAGTCCTAGTCCCTATTGCAATATTTTACCTTCTGTCTTGGTAAGTCAGTTAACTCAGCCTCAGACTCTGAGAAGAATTCTATGCCTTCTTCAGGAAGAATTTAATGTATCTGGGTTCCTTAATTCAAGTCACCCAGAATCAAGGCAGCCTGATGGTTAGTTGGGCTCTGAGATTATATTCCACTTTCCCTCCAGCTTTATTGAGATATAACTGACACATTGTGTATATTTAAGGTGTACAATGTGTTAACTTTATTGCTTATATATTGCAAAATGATTACCACCATAGTGTTAACTAACACCTCCATCCCATCCAATAATTATGCCTTCTTTTTTGTGGTGAGAACATTAAAGATGTACTAATGGTCCTACTTACAATTTCTTACAACGGTGCAAAAGCAATATGCATTCAGTAGAAACTATACTTTTAATTTTTTTCCCAAGATTAACATCATGCAGTATATACTCTCTTGTGATGCTGGGCAGCATCAGCAAACTGTATGTACCAGTCAGCCACACGATCACAAGGGTAAACAGCCAATACATTTATGGCCATTCTATATCCAGTCATCCTGCTTTTCACTTTCAGTATAGTATTCAGTGGGCTTCCTGGTGGCTCAGCAGTAAAGAATCCACTTGCAATGTAGGAGATATAGAAGACTTGGGTTTGGTCCCTGGGTCAAGAAGATTCCCTGGAAGAGGGAATGGCAGCTGACTCCGGTATTCTTGCCTAGAGAGTCCCGTGGACAGAGGACTCTGGTGGGCTCCAGTCCTTTGGGTCGCAAAGAGTCGGATACAACTAAATTAGCTAAGCATGCATGTATGCATAATATTCAATAAATTGCATAAGATATTCAACATTTTATTATAAGTAGACTTTCTAGTAGGTTATTTTGTGCAACTGTATGCTAATAGAAGTGTTCTGAGCATGTTTAAAGTAGGTTAGGCTAAGCTAAGATATTCTATAGGTTAAGTGTATTAAATGCATATCTGTTCAGATGTTTGCTATTTCCTTCTTTCTGCTAACTTTGAGCTTATTTTACTCTATTTTTCCCCCCTTGGGGTGTAAATGTAAGTTGTTTATTTGTAATCTTTCTTCTTCCTTAATATAGGCATTTACCACTGCAAAATTCCCTCTTAGACCTGCTTTTACAGAATCCTATATGTTGTAATGTGTTGTACTTACATTTTCATTTGTTTCAAGATTCAAGATTTCATTTGATTCAGGATTTCCTTTTTGATTTCTTCATGACTCATTGGTTGGTTGTATAACAAACATTTTTTTTTTAAGTCATTCATCTTCCACATGGAAGACAAGAGAATGCACCTCAAAACCTCTAACTAAATGAACAGAATGGACCAAGGATCCCCTTTGCTGTGCTCAGAAGTCATTACCACATTTGAGCCAAGACTTTGCTTTCCATAAACTGCTACAAGATTAGCAGGCACATAACAGTGGATATCGTTATTTCCAGTCTACGGAAAAAGAAACCAGGGCTTCAGTTCAGTTCGGTTCAGTCACCCATTCCTGTCCGACTCTTTGCGACTCCATGAATCGCAGCACGCCAGGCCTCCCTGTCCATCACCAGCTCCCGGAGTTCACTCAGACTCAAGTCCATAGAGCCGGTGATGTCATCCAGCCATCTCATCCTTTGTCATCCCCTTCTCCTCCTGCCCTCAATCCCTCCCAGCATCAGAGTCTTTTCCAATGAGTCAACTCTTCGCATAAGGTGGCCAAAGTACTGGGAATTTCAGCTTTAGCATCATTCCCTCCAAAGAAATCCCAGGACTGATCTCCTTCAGAATGGACTGGTTGGATCTCCTTGCAGTCCAAGGGACTCTCAAGAGTCTTCTCCAACACCACAGTTCAAAAGCATCAATTCTTCGGCACTCAACCTTCTTCACAGTCCAACTCTCACATCCATACATGACCAATGGAAAAACCATAACCTTGACTAGATGGACCTCTGTTGGCAAAGTAATGTCTCTGCTTTTGAATATACTATCTAGGCTGGTCATAACTTTTCTTCCAAGGAGTAAGCGTCTTTTAATTTCATGGCTGCAATCACCATCTGCAGTGATTTTGGAGCCCCAAAATATAGTCTGACACTGTTTCCACTGTTTCCCCATCTATTTCCCATGAAGTCATGGGACCAGATGCCATGATCTTAGTTTTCTGAATGTTGAGCTTTAAGCCAACTTTTTCACTCTCCTCTTTCACTTTCATAAAGAGGCATTTTAGTTCCTCTTCACTTTCTGCCATAAGGGTGGTGTCATCTGCATATCTGAGGTTATTGATATTTCTCCCAGCAATCTTGAGTCCAGCTTGTGCTTCTTCCAGCCCAGTGTTTCTCATGATGTGTTCTCCATATAAATTAAATAAGCAGGGTGACAATATACAGCCTTGACGTACTCCTTTTCCTACTTGGAACCAGACTGTTGTTCCATGTCGAGTTCTAACTGTTGCTTCCTGACCTGCACACAGGTTTCTCAAGAAGCAGGTCAGGTGCTGTGGTATTCCCATCTCTTTCAGAATTGTCCACAGTTTATTGTGATCCACACAGTCAAAGGCTTTGGCATAGTCAATAAAGCAGAAATAGAGGTTTTTCTGGAACTCTCTTGCTTTTTCCATGATCCAGTGGATGTTGGCAATTTGATCTCTGGTTCCTCTGCCTTTTCTAAAACCAGCTTGAACATCAGGAAGTTCATGGTTCATGTATTGCTGACGCCTGGCTTGGAGAATTTTGAGCTTTATTTTACTAGCATGTGAGATGAGTGCATTTGTGTGTAAGTTTGAGCATTCTTTGGCATTGCCTTTCTTTTGGATTGGAATGAAAACTGACCTTTTCCAGTCCTGTGACCACTGCTGAGTTTTCCAACCAGGGCTTAGAGAACTTAAATACCTACCAAAGGAAATAAAGAAACTGGAAGAGTTGTTAATATATTTTCTACAAAATTTTAAAAGTCAGTGTTATTCTCATCAACTGTGGTGTTTGTAACTTCAAAGGCACTGTCTAATCCACAGTCTTAGAAGGACAAGTTCTGCAGCAGCTCAGTACTTCTTGGAAGGGTAATTCATTTTATCTTGTCTGGCTCCTCTCTAAGACTAGAATTGGTTCCTGAATGCTGGTGAAAACAAATGATTTTCTTAGAATACAATGTGTAAAGTTATCACTGGAATTTTTCAATGCAGTAAGTCCTGCTCCTGTCTGCCATCAACTGTTCCCTGACTTGCTTGGTTGTGTGTTATCAGTTTCTTTCAGTATTATTTTCAAGCCTGCTGGGAACTTCACTCAACCAAGTGGTTACCCAACATCTGGCTCCATGGTCTCCAAATGTTGGGTTTCATATTCTTATCTGTTTCTTAATCTAACACCAGCATTTAGGTCCCATCCTGCATTCGATGACCCAACATGAGACAGATGCCAGTCAAGCATAGTAATATTTTACCTATCTAAATGATGGGAACAAAGCTACAGGAAGCCAACAAGGAATGGTCCAGAGACTCAGAACCAGCAACTTCAGGAAGACACTCTACCTCTTAGGCTAAGGGAAAAGAAAGAGGGAAAATTTCTAGAGCCTGCTGAGGGTAATAGTCATTTTGTAACAGTTGCAGTAGCTGTATAACAAGAAAATGAGACAGAAACTCTGACCTTCTGGTGAGAACAGCCACTGCCCACTCGAGCCCCAGAGGAAAGGAGCAAAGGAAATAAACACCACAACCTCTCTCTATTCCTGCCTTCCTATCTTCTGATTGTGGAAGTTATGGGACAAGCGAGGTTGGCTGGGACAGCCAGTAATAGTCATTTTCCTAGAACATAAAACAAGGTGGAGAGAAAGGTGCAGATTGGAACTGGAAGAAAGAAAAGAAGCATCTATCACACCTCCACATACCTGCTTTTTCCCTCAGGAAGTGTCTGGTTTACATTCAGGGTTCTCCCCTCTGGACTAGTGTGTTTCATGGCTCTGTAGAAGTCTTTTCAGATACGTTCACCACAAGTTGTAGATATTTGCTAATTTGGGCCTTTTGATATCCCTTTCCTCTTGTTTTAATAGTAACACCACCAGAACTCTTTTGAGGAGTCTTTGCATCCCAATTCCTATTTTATGTGGTACATGGCTGATTTAAACACCCCCACTGACAGAGGTTGAGTCCATTTTTAAGCAGCAGCAGCAGGCTAACCCAAAAGACAATATTTCAGTAGCAGCCAAGTCAAGTAAATCAAAACAAATGAACTGACACATGAAATTCTTGCCAGTTTCAAATTTCACCTCTCAAAAGGTAAGTCATTTACTGTTTCTTAACTGTAACTCTAATTATCTCATTGCATGTGTTATAGGATGTTATAGAGCTATTTCCCTTCTAAGACTGTAAAGCCAGAGACCACAACTGTTCTTCTTTATATCCCTAATATCTAGCACAATCTCTGACATTCAGTTAACACTTGTTGGAATAAATGGGGGAAATGACACACAAGGATAAACATCCTGGCACAGCACTATCCAGATGATGATTGATCCTCATAGAGATTTTGTCGCTACATGTCAGCCTGTTTGTCTACCTGGTGTCAAGAGTCAGAGTAAGAGGCAGGGCAAAAAGAATAAAGGATAGATGATGATAAAGAGAGATTAGGAAATAAGTTTTTATGGATAGAGAAATGACTTTGTATGGATAGAGAAATGACTTAAAACCAGATATCTTGGTAAAAATTGAAATGTTCCTACATTGTATTTACCATATAAAGTGAAGTAAAGTGAAGTGAAAGTCGTTCAGTCATGTCCGACTCTTTGTGATCCCATGGACTCTACAGTCCATGGAATTCTCCAGTCCAGAATACTGGAGCGAGTAGCCTTTCCCTTCTCCAGGGGATCTTCCTAACCCAGGAATCGAACCGGGGCCCTCCTGCATTGCAGGTGGATTCTTTACCAACTGAGTTATCACTACAAAATTGGAAGCAGAGAATGCACAAGATTAAGGAACTAAAAAGGTTAAATATGGAAGAGCCATGTTTCTGATAGGAGAATAAGAAGACCCACCAATACTTGGATCACTTTTATTGTTTTCCAACATATAACCCTGGTCTATCTAAGTGGCCGTTCCCATACCTTTATTCTGATCGTGTTTGTTTTTTTTTTCCAGAGCCTGGAATGTGCCCCCACTTCTTTTTACCACATCCCTCAAGGCCAAATTCAAATTACACTCCCTCCCAGAATCCATCTTACCTACTATGACTCATATTATTAATACTGTAGAGAAAACACAGAAAAAGAGGGTCTCCAAAAACAATTGTCCAAGAGATCATCATGGAGGTTAGAAGAGATAAAATGGTCAAAGTCAACTAACTTCAAAGCAGATTCACTTTTGTCTATTTGTTTGAGCCTCAATAGAAGATGACTCCACATCACTCAATATTCTTCAGCTTTGTTACATTAATGTTCCACCTGCATAATATTTTTCATCCTCTAAAAATTATAAAGGTTATGTGGGAGGAAGGAAAATAGCAAGCATGAGTTAAAATTTGCTCACCCTCAAGCTTCCCTACCATAGCACCTAGCAAGCCCAGGATTAGGTGTTTAGTAGATATGTGATCACTTTGATCAATCAAAATGACATTATATGAAGAGCAGTTACTTTTTATCATGAAATCTCCTTCAAATGATTGGAATGTATTTCAAGCAGCTTCATTTCTCTTAGGAAGNTTTCAAAAATAATAAATCCACATTATAGCATATAAGATATTGAAAAGACAAGATCAGATTGACAGGTGAAGTATAGCTGAAAGGACATGCAAAAAGAAATTGTTGAAAATATAAGTGATGCGTCCTAGCCATGAGAGCCTTGCTTATGATGCCACAAAAACAACTCCAAAAATGTGTTTACTTAACACACAAGTGCCAGGGTCCAGCCCTGGTGGATCCAGGGAATTTAAAGGGTAGACGGAGTTGGCAAGGAAAAACTTACTTATTTAGAAATATAAAGAGAGATTAGGAAAGAATAGTATAGTAGGAAAATTAGCAGAGGAAAGAGGCTGAATAACTTGGTTTATGCGGAAAGCTAATAAAACCTCGAGACAAGAGGTCTGCACCGTCTACGTTAGGCCTCAGGTGCCCTCTTGAATAGTGGAGGGTGCCCCGCCTTGGGCTCCCTGTCATGTGGGTCTTAGAAGCCCGGGCAAGTAAGTAGACTTGGAGAGCCTCCGTGCTCCAAGGGATCAGGTAGAAAAGGAGAGGGAGGGAGAGGGAGAAAGAGAGAGAGAGAGAGTCGACATGGGGGTAGCCAGATTTCCAAGAAACCAGTTCAAGAAGCTGGTCTGAGAAACTGGTCCATCCTTTATTGTTCAGGAAAGCTTTTTATACTTTTGGTTGTACATAGAGATCAATGGACAATACAAAATTATGCAGTGTCAGCAGTCCTGACTCTTATCGAGACCAGACTTTCTCTCTGCATACCTAGCTGTATACACAAGTCTTAGGTGATTTACATCATTTTCTGGCCAGAAGGCCAATTAACATTTTATGGCCTTTTTCTGGTAAGGGCCAGAAAACTTATTTGCCTTAATAGTGTTGTTCTTCCCAAAGTCTGGTGCCACTCTCAGAAAGCACTAAATAAAGTTACATTCTTACATAGCAAGGACACAACAATTTATAACAAAGGAAGAGGAGTACAGTGATTTATAACAAAGAGAAAATTAATTAACTCAAAAGTCTAGTGTTGCTAACATCAAAACTACTATATTCCTTTTTCTATAACCCAATTACATTGATTCATATCCTTCAGATGCCTAAAAGATAAAGAATATGGAGGCCTGGCAGCAAACATTAACTCAACAATGAAATCCTTCACCAAACTAATTCTTAGCTCTAAAAGGTTCTATATCTTTAAGATGTTTTAAGCTTCATGCCTCTTGTGGTTGGGGGGCTGTAAACAGCCACAAGTTGTGAAAGTCTCCAACTGTCAGGCAAGTTAGAGAGCCATCAGAAGGATTTGAGCTGAGACACTGCTTTCATATGCAGGAGACCAGTTGGAGCTCTAAGTTAACTTTTTACAGAGAAAGGTGGTCGGGGATAGCCCCCTGTAATGTCAGAAGAGTATAGTACAGCAGACAGTAAACAGACAGATTTTGGTTTCAGGGTAGATGCTCAGGCAGAGGACCCCTTGAGAGCTGACTCACCTTGCCCCATCAGGTCTCTCCGCATGACCTTGTCATGGGTGGGATCTCCCATGCGGCTCCCGGCACACAAGCCTCAGTCTCTCTTACGTTACACATCACCAGAGGGTTGGTGGAGGATCAAATACACAAATCACTCAAGGATCCAGGCTGAGGGAGGTCCATTCCTTTTCAGAAAGAATATCATTTATAACATGCAGACAGCAGAGTGCTTGATGTGGACCCATGAAATCCTTGCAGCTAGAATCGATAGTAATTTGCAGAATCCCTCTTGCTGAGGCTGCTGATTGGGCTACAACTACAGCACCTGCTGGGCTTCCCAAGTGGCTCAGTGGTAAAGAATTCATCTGCCAATGCAGAGACACGGGTTCAATTCCTGGGTTGGGAAGATCCCCTGGAGAAGGATATGACAACCCACTCCATTTTCTTGTTTGGGAAATCCCATGGACCGAGGAGTCTGGTGGGCTACAGTCCATGGGGTCACAAAAGAGTCAGACACGACTTAGCAACTAAACAATAACAGTTGCTAGAACAGGAAGAGGAAAAGGCCAGCTAACTGCCTCAGCCTGTAATGGTGCTATATCACCTCCCAATGACCTCCAATTGACCCAAGTATCCACGTGGCCCTCTCCAATATGACTGAGAAATATAGAAGGAAAATTGAGTATTTGCTGAATATTATTCTCTGCCACCCCTGGAGAAGGAAATGGCAACCCACTCCCATGCCCTTGCTTAGAGAATTCCATGGGCAGAGGAGCCTGGCAGGCTACAGTCCATGTGGTCATCAGAGTCAGACATGACTGAGCAACTAAGCACACACACATATACATTCTCTGCCACTTAATGTAAAAATCTTTCCTTCATCTTCAATTGATACCATATGACTTGATTTCAGGAAAATGGTAGATAGACCCTAATCTGTAAAAGACTCCTAGAGAAAGAAGAACCAAGGAGATAAGAATTGTTGACAAAGAATCATGCCTCCATCTTGCATATATTACCTAAGGAACTTCTTTTCCATCACTTCTTTCCTGTTCTTCTCGTACCTATATGCTGCATGCTAAGGCACCTCAGTCCTGTCTGACTCTTTGCAACACTATGGATTGTCACCCACCAGGCTCTTCTGTCTATGGGATTCGCCAGGCAAGAATATACAAGTGGGTTGCCATGCCCTCTTCCAGGGAATCTTCCTGATCCAAGGACTGAACCCATGTCTCTTATGTCTCCTGTATTGGCAGGTGGTTCTTTATCACTAGTGCCACCTGGGAAGCCCTTATTTAGTACATCTCCTCCTTTTTAAAAACAAAGACCTTGGAGTTTAATTTTCTCCTTAAAATCAAGGAGGAGTCAACCCCATCCTTGGATGAAGATTATTTAATGGTCTAGTGGATAGAATATCTACTAAATATTCTTAAATTTCTTCTAAACGTATTCATCCAGACTTTCAGTCATAATGTAGTATGGAGTACTTCTTTCTAAAATTTTTTAAATGTAGGATGATTGCTTTACAATATTGTGTTAGTTTCTGCCATATATCAACATGAATCAGCCATAAGTCTACATATGGCCCCTCCCTCTTGAACCTCCCTCCCACCTCCCACCCCATCCCACTCCTTTAGTTTGTCACAGAGCACCCGATTTGAGCTCCCTCCACTCCAGTGTTCTTGGCTGGAGAATCCCAGGGATGGTGGAGCCTGGTGGGCTGCCGTCTATGGGGTCACAACAGAGTCAAACACGATTGAAGTGACTTAGCAGCAGCATCATACAGCAAATTCCTTCAGGCTATCTGTTACATAAGGTAATGCATTTGTTTCAATGTTACTCTTTCAACTTGTTCCTCCCTCTCCTTCCCCTGACTGTGTGCACAAGTCTGTTCTCTATGTCTGCATCTCCACTGTTTTTCTGCAAATAGATTCATCAGTACCATCTTTCTAGATTCCATATGAGTAAAGTCACTCAGTTGTGTCCGACTCTTTGCAACCGCATGGACTGTAGCCCACCAGGCTCTTCCTCCATGGGATTCTCCAAGCAAGAATACTGGAGTGGGTTGCCATTTCCTTCTCCAACAAAATAGATAGCCAACGGGAATTTGCTGTAGGCTTAGGAAACTCAAACAGGGGCTCTGAATCAACCGAGAGGGGTGGGATGGGGAGAGAGATGGGAGGGAGGTGCAAAAAGGAGGGACATATGTATACCTATGGCTGATTCATGTTGGAGATCAACAGAAAACAACAAAATTTTGTATAGCAATTATCCTTCAATAAAAAAATAAATGAAAAAGGAAAAAAAATGACAGACGCTTTTTGAATTCCATAAACCTGGACTCAAGTCCATCTGGACTCAAGGGGTGTACAGTAAACTTTAGACACCTTTCATAAGCTTGGAATCTAATATTATGAATATTAGATTCCATATATATGTGTACAAATATTGTATACAAATATGTATACAATATTTGTTTTCCTCTTTCTGACTTACTTCACTCTGAATAATAGTCTGTAAGTTTGTCCACCTTGAAGTACCTTCTATGTGTCACACAATGTGCTAGGTTCTCTATCTCTGAATGCACAAAATCAAATCAAACCTGGGTTCTGCACAAACAGAAGCCACAGAGAAACACATGGAGTTAAGTCTCTGGGGCATAATTGCAGAATCTTCCAGAGTTTAGCGATGAAGGAAGAGGATTCGTTCTTTAGTGAACATGCCAGGAAAGGTTTAGAAGGGCTTTGTAATGCAAGTGACATTGGAAGAAACTTGAAAGGTCCAATTTAGATATAATTACAAGCATTAGGAAAACATTCTATTATTTTTTCAATCTTTCCTCACCACAGTTACTTCTTGTTTTTCAATTCATCTTCCCATTTACTTGCTTGGCAGAAGTGGCAGGAACCCAGAGGGATGCCACCTTTATCAGCTTCCAAATCATTCAACTCTGCCTTTCCCAGCTGTTGTGCTAAATTTAAGTCTGAAAAACCAACCTGGAGGCACAGGAAGCTGACTGCTCCTTTCCCATTTGATGGTCGAGTCAGCTTTTAAAATAATGCTTCCCATATTTGTTATTCTCCTTCTTTAGCACCATTGCCAGCTGTACTTTCCACTGCACATGAATTTTGGTCTATTCCAATTTTCCACTCCTCTGATTCTAATCCCATGGTTACAAATGGAATCCCAGGCTGCACTAATATCTCTTACTTGCTGGCACTGAAAAGATCAATATTTCAAAATGCCATATGTTTTATAGATTAGCCATGGCATGCATACAAATAAGTGAGATCTGAACCATTACAAGTATCTGTAAGTTACAAAAACAACTGTCAAAAAAAGGCAAGTTATCCCTTGTGGCTACATATCCAAAGGTCATCTTGAAGGCTGACCAAGATGGCAACTCTTTATGTGTCTTTTGCCATATCTGGGAGTTTGAAAGAAAAAAGGATCACCAAAAATGCCAACAGCATGCTGAGTAATTTGACCCTGAATGAACACATTGGCAATTAGACATCCCCAGAGTTCAGCCTGAGGCTCTATCCAGTGGTAACATTTGGTTCCTGAGAGTCATGCTTGTACTCATTCTTTCACCTCATTCATTCAACAAATACTCATTGAGCACCTATACCTCGTGGCCTGAACTATGTTCCATGGATAAAAGGACAAATAAATCTCTTCTCAAGAGGCTCTTGCTCCACAAGAGGAAACATGTACATAGTTAATAAAGTGTAATAGGCACAAATAAAGAGGAAAACTCTCAGCTTCAAAGACACCAGGAGTCTTCCAAGAGGAAGTGAGCCTGAGCTAAGCGTTGAACAATTTCAACACTTTCAACAATTTTACAGGTCAACAATTTCAGAACGCATCTAGTAGAAAGAATGATGCATGTCACAAACTGAAAATGGTTCAATATGACCAAGCAATTCATGACAATGGACATGTGAGACATAGAAAGAAAAAATAAGAAATCATCTTTGTTTCAGAAATCTTAGAGTTCTTAGGGATGGTTAGGGACAGGATCTAGCTGGTATGGATGATCCATTGTGTATGTCCTTGGATGCTTCCACCCAGTGTTATTTAATTTTATTCTTCCAGTAGTCCTCAAGGTACATTTAGTAAAGGCACTCTCTCTTTTGCAGATAGGGAAAGGAGGACACAGAGAGATTCAATATCTTGCCTTGGATCTTCACATAGGAGATTATTAAATTAGACTACAAGCCATGGACTCAAAAGTTTACAGAATATATAAAAATTCCAGTTGAATGATGTTTGGAGCCAGACCAAGAGACCAAAATTCTTAGATATAGAAATCTAATGAAAAGAAAAATTACTGTTCATAAAGTGAAATATAAGATTGATGTAGCAGATAAAATACAAAACTGAAATATGGGATAGAAATTCACCAGGGAGAGAAGAATAAGCACATCTTTACAGGGAGAAAATAAATAGATTCTTAGAAGTCAAAGTCATTAATGTGTGGTCAAAGTTAGCTCTCTTGAGCTACACTGGATTCATCAAAGCGCTTTGCAGGGTTGGACAAATATTTGCAGAATGCCTGTGAGTTACGAAACCTTATATCTTTACTTTAGAAACCTTCTTTAATTTACCCTCATAACAAATCAATAAGCTTCCCTATTATCTCATCCATGAAATGGGAATGAATACAGGTTGAAAGATAAAACACATGTCACACGCATAAATATCAGTGTTCAGAAGAGTAGTTCAGTTCAGTTCAATCGCTCAGTTGTGCCCGACTTTTTGCAACCCCATGAATCGCAGCACGCCAGGCCTCCCTGTCCATCACCAACTCCTGGAGTTCACCCAAACCCGTGTCCATCGAGTTGGTGATGCCATCCAGCCATCTCATCCTCTGTCGTCCCCTTCTCCTCCTGCCCCCAATCCCTCCCAGCATCAGGGTCTTTTCCAATGAGTCAACTCTTCGCATGAAGTGGCCAAAGTATTGGAGTTTCAGCTTTAGCATCAGTCCTTCCAATGAACACCCAGGACTGATCTCCTTTAGAATGAGTAGAGAGACCATTAACTCATATCACCTTCATTTTATAGGTAAAGTAACTCAAGCTTGAGAGAGACTGGATCCCTTGCCTTCAGACATGTAGCTAGAGGAGACAGAGAGCATATTTTAAGCCAGGTATGTCTGTTTCATTTTTTCACAGCCTTTCAAGTCATGCAAACTCCATCCATTAGTGTTAAACTGAGGCAGAACTGTTTAATAGACATGTAAGTACTCAATGAAGTGAGAATACTAAAACTCTATTGTTTGATTATTTCCCTCACCATAATATATCTTCGTTTCAGGAACCTGGGGCTTCCTGAAATCCTGACATGTTCTGATTCTTTAAAATTATAGATTGATAGATGATAAGTAGATAGACAGATAGATACATGGATTATTAGACATTTCTACTTCAGTATGATTTACTGCCACACCTGACTTCTTCTAGGTTCTTTGTATCCTAAAGCTTTTCTGTTTGTATAATTAACAAGTACACACTTTTAGATAATTTCAGGAACCACTGAACAGGTGAGGCATCAGAAAGTCCCTGAAGTCATCACAATCTTACTACATCCTTTGATTTAGCAAAAACCAAACCATATGCAAAAATCAAGAGTGTAAAATCATCAGGCTCCATAGAAGTTCCAAAGTAATAAAATGAGCCCATTTCAATGCAAGAAGAATGACCCCTATTTAAAAAGAGTTTTAAAAATTAAGTACAGCAATATGGCTTTAGTCTGTCAGAGCAGTAGTCAAATGAAAATATATTTAAAGAGTGGTTCTGGCCCCTGTGGTAGGTATACCTGCGAGAGCCATCATCTCTTTAATAACTTTGCTGTATTTCTTCACCACATTATTGAAAATTGTTTAATGAGCAGTTTCCCTCAGAGAAGATACCAGATTCTCAGAAGCAGTTGCCATGAGAGATACTCTTTAAAACCTGATGAAATTATGTTTATTCTTTTACATTTCTTCCTGGACTGGTTGAAATTGTGGTGATTTCATTTTTTTTCCCCTTTAGAAGTATGTTTTCTGCTTATAAAAATAGTAAGCATTCGCGGTATATAATGTAAAATTAAGCAGTCTAAAGAACAATCGAGATGAATGTGATTCTATCGTACAAACACAGAGGGTAACTAAATATTAGGGTTTTCTGAATTTTTAAACCTGAATTCCTACATGATTTTTGTATGAGTAAGAGCAAATAAAAATACATCAATTACATTTAGATCCTGCCTCAATTTTTGTAGCCCACTTTTTAAAAATTGTATCATTCTCTCATATAAATCATATTCTTCTTATAAACCAGAAAGCAATCGCTTAGATTTTTTCGCTTAGATATATCAATTTTCTCCAGTGTGCTGTGATCTTCCTTTCCATTCACACCTAACACTTCCTCCCATTCATAACTCTTGTGTCCTTAGGCAGCTATTTTCCCTTTTCAGCCTACTTTGTGCCGTGCTGATGTCACCTCTCGTCCTCCAGCATAACCCGTGATTACATGTGTTGGCATTAATGTCAGAGACCCAAGAATCAATTCAGCCATCCAATTACTGGCTATGCGATTTGGGATAAGTCACTGAAGCTTTCAAGGCCTCCATATTTTTTATCCACAAAATAGAAGATTTAAAGATAAACCACCTGAATTTAAAGATAAAGATTTAAAGATAAATCACCTAAAGGGCATACCACAGAGATAGCCATGGAGTAGATCACTGATTCACATTAACTTACGTGGTAGCTAGTGGGAAATGTCACATTGAGAGAGGCAGTTATGATAAAGTTTCTTCAAAAACAGCTAACACAGACTTTTTACCAGTTATCTTTTCAAATAACAGCAGTTTGGCTTTTAGTAATTTCGAAAGTTCTGCTGAAATTTTCCTTCATAAATTGCCTCTCTCTTATTTCTACTGACAACTTTATTTTCTTTTTTGGTAGATTATTTCTTTATACTTTTTGCTCTCTTCATGTGCTGGGGTTTAAATGTATTTCTTATTGATTTACAGCTATTGTTTTTGAAATATACATATTTTATATCCCTTCAGGTTAGTGAAATATTTTTATTACTCCACTTTGATTCCTCTATTGATGTTTTCCCTGGAGGAGGAAATGGCAACCCACTCCAGTATTCTTGCCTGGAAACTTTCATGAACAGAGGAGCTTGGTGCACTACAGTCCATGGAGGTCCCAAAGAGTTGGACAGGACTGAGAGACTGAAAAAGGAGCAAAGGAAAGATATACCCATTTAAATGCATTTAAAGAATAGAAAGGAGAGATAAGAAAGCCTTCCTCAGTGATCAATGCAAAGAAATCTCTTCAAGAAAATTAGAGATACCAAGGGAACATTTCATCCAAAGATGGGCACAATAAAGGACAGAAATGTTGTGGACCTAACAGAAGCAGAATATATTAACAAGAGGTGGCAAGAATACACAGAAGAACTATACAAAAAAGATCTTCATGACCCAGATAACCACAATGGTGTGATCACTAATCTAGAGCCAAATATCCTGGAATGTGAAGTCAAGTGGGCCTTAGGAAGCATCACTACAGACAAAGCTAGTGGAGGTAATGGAATTCCAGTTGAGCTATTTCAAACCCTAAAAGATGATGCTGTGAAAGTGCTGCACTCAAGATGCCAGCAAATTTGCAAAACTCAGCAGTGGCCACAGGACTGGGAAAGGTCACTTTTCATTCCAGTCACTAAGAAAGGCAATGCCAAAGAATTCTCAAACTACCACACAATTGTACTCATCTCACATGCTAGCAAAGTAATGCTCAAAATTCTTCAAGCCAGGCTTCAACAGTACATAAACTGTGAACTTCCAGATGTTCAAGCTGGATTTAGAAAAGGCAGAGGAACCAGAGATCAAATTGCCAACATCCGCTGGATCATTGAAAAATCAAGTGTTCCAGAAAAACATCTATTTCTGCTTTATTGACTATACCAAAGCCTTTGACTGTGTGGATCACATAAAACTGTGGAAAATTCTGAAAGAGAGGGAATACCAGACCACCTGACTTGCCTACTGAGAAATCTGTATGCAGGTCAAGAAGAACCGTTAGAACTGGACATGGAACAAAAGATGGTTGTTCCATCTTTTTTCCCAATTTGATGGTTCCAAATTGGGAAAGGAATAATTCAAGGCTGTATATCATCACCTTGCTTATTTAACTTATATGCAGAGTAGATCATGCAAAATGCCAGGCTGGATGAACCACAAGCTGGAATCAAAACTGCCAGGAGAAATATTAATAACCTCACATAAGCAGATGACACCACCCTTATGGCAGAAAACAAAGAACTAAAAAGCCTCTTGATGAAAGTGAAAGAAGAGAATGAAAAAGCTGGCTCAAAACTCAACATTCAGAAAACTAAGATCATGGCATCTGGTCCCATCACTTCATGTTAAATAGATGGGGGGTGGGGAATGGAAATGGTGAAAGACTTTTTTCTTTTGGGCTCCATATTCACTGCCGGTGGTGGCTGAAGCCATGAAATTAGAAGATTCTCACTCCTTGGAAGAAAAGTTATGACCAACCTAGACAGCATACTAAAAAGCAGAGACATTACTTTGCCAACAAAGATCTGTCTTGTCAAAGCTATGGTTTTTCCAGTAGTCATGTATGGATGTAAGAGTTGGACTATAAAGAAAGCTGAGTGCTAAAAAGAATTGATACTTTTGAACTGTGGTGTTGGAAAAGACTCTTGAGAGTCCCCTGGGACTGCAAGGAGATCCAAACGGTCCATCCTAAAGGAAATCATTTCTGGGTGTTCATTGGAAGGACTGATGCTGAAGCTGAAACTCCAATACTTTGGCCACCTGATGAGAAAAACCAACTCACTGGAAAAGACCCTGATGCTAGGAAAAATTGAAGGCTGGAGGAGAAGGGAATGACAGAGGATGAGATTGCTGGATGGCATCACCGACTCAATGGACATGAGTTTGAGTGAACTCCAGGAGTTCGTGATGAACAGGGAAGCCTGGCGTGCTGCAGTCCATGGGGTCACAAAGAGTAGGACATGACTGAGCGACTGAGCAGAACTGACTGAGTGACTGAGCACACACGCATTAATATTTTAGCTATAACCTCTTTACATTAATTTTCACTGGTTTCACTAGAAATTACAATGTACATCTTAACCATCTATGTGGACTTACTATTTTACTGCATGCATGCATGCTAATTCGCTTCAGTCATGTCCGATTCTTTGTGACCCTATGGGCTATATACCCTGCTGGATTCCTCTGTCCATGGGATTCTCCAGGAAAGAACAATAGAGTGGGGTGCCATGACTTCCTCCAGCGGGTCTTCCTGACCTAGGGATCTAACGAGTATCTTTTACGTCTCCTGCATTGGTAGGCAGGTTCTTTACCACTAGTGCCATCTGGGAGGCCCCTAAAATTTTACTACATCATGTAAAACTGGTAGAAACCTTCTGATATAGTCCAATTCATCACCACCAATCTTTGTAGTATGATTATTATACACATAATACTAATAACCATTACAACTGCCATACTACAGTGCTATAATTATATTTTTTAAATAGTAGCTTTTTTTTTAAATTAAGATAAGAACAAATTCCTACCCTCAAAGATTTTGGTGGTTTTTATATGCATGTGGGCGCATTCATGCTCTCGCCCTCCCTTCCAAGAACTCCCCTATCATTTATCATGGTTCTGCCAGCTTGAACTTTGTCCTTTGACACCTCATGTGAATAAGGATCAGCTTTGTGTGCAGGAGGTCCATGCAACCTGAGTACAGAGCAGTAGAGGGTACCTTCCAGCCTGATGCTGCCAACTTAACACATCTCACTCTTGTTTCTCCGTGTTTGCTCCCTAGAGCTTCTAAATAGTTGTATTTTTCACATTATTTGTCTACATTTTGTAATTATCATTTATACTTATAGGGTTAGTCTTATTAAGCTTTTCTATCATGACTAGAAATCAGATTTCTGTTTTGACTCTTAAATTTTTTCTTCCTCCATCTCCTCATTGCTTGTGTTCTACTGAGGAATCGCATTCCTGTACATGGAAGAACTTTTCTTCACTCAAGAGTATATGAGGCTTTCTTTCCTACTACAGTCTTTAAGCAAAATACTTGAATGTGATCCACTCTAACTCTCCTAAAATGGAAGAAAATAAACAGAGCTTATTCTTCATGTAATAAAAGAATGTTTCTCCTTGTTTCTATCCATGCTGTTCTCTTCAGAGCCAACTGTTGCTTCAACAATCTCTTCTGTTTTACTTCCCCAAGTGAGCTCTTCTTCTCTTACTAAGATGAGCCTATAGTCCAGGGCCTTTCTTTTATTGAACCCAAAGGCTATTCATAAATACATAGTTTCCATGGTCTTCAGTCACCATTTTCTATTTTTAAAAAATTATTAGCTCTGGATTGGACTGATTTCAGTTCAGTCACTCAGTCATTTCTGACTCTTGAGGAAACTCTCTGAGAACATGAACAATTCACCAGTGTACCTGCTCCTAAGATCATCTCTTTTTAAATTCTGATCACTTCTCATTTCTCTAAAGACTACACACAGATTGCCAACAGGTATGTGAAAAAAAAAAATGCTCAACATCACTAATTATTAGAGAAATGTAAACAAAACTTCATTGAGATACCACATCACAGCCGTCAGTATGGCCATCAAAAAGTCTACAAATAGTAAATGCTAAAGAGGGTTGGTGGGAATGTAAACTGGTGTGGTGCAACCACTATAGAGAACAATATGGAGCTTCCTTAAAAAACTAAAACTAGAGCTACTGTATGACCCTACAATCCCACTCCTGGGCATACATAAAAGAAAACTCTAATTTGAAAAGATACATGAGACCCAACATTCACAGCAGCACTATTTACAATAGCCAAGACAAGGAAATAACCTACATGTCCATAAATAGATGAATGGATAAAGAAGATGTGACACATACACACAATGGAATATTGCTCAACCACAAAGAGGAATTAAATAATGCCATTCCATTTGTAGCAACATGGATAGACCTAGAAATCATTGTATTAAGTAAGATAAGTCAGAGACAAATGCCATATGATGTCACTCATAGGTGGAATCCCAAAAAAAAAAAAAAGATGCAAAGAACTTATCCATAAAACATAAACAGATTCACAGACACAGAAAACAAACTTATAATTACTGAAAGGAAAAGGAAGGAAAGGGATAAATTAGGAGTTTGGAATTAACAGATACAGACTACTATATATAAAATATAGGACTTACTGTGTAGCACAGGAAACTATATTCAATATCTTGCAATACCCTATAATAGAAAAGGATCTGAAAAAGAATATACGTATATGCATATGCACTTGAAACTGACACATCATTGTAAATTAACTTCAATTTAAAAAAGGAAAAGAAAAAATATTCTGGTCAGTTTTGCTCCAATCGGCAGTTGAAATTTGTGTATTGAAATATTTTGGAAAGGAAGAAGCAAATAAGAGTTGAAAACTAAAATTGATCAGCACAAGAGAGTTAGAACATGAGACACTAGAATATATAAATAGGTAGTCAATATATTGAGTTCAGGAAATATATTTGAATCCTGTAGCTAGAGATGTGTGCGTGCATACTCAGTCACTCAGTCATATCCAAACCTTTTGTGACCCCATGAACTGTAGATCACCAGGTCCTCTCCATGGGATTCCCCAGGCAAGAATACTGGAGAGGCTTGCCATTTCCTCCTCCAGGGGATCTTCCCGACCCAGGAATCAAACCCACATCTCTTCATTGGCAGGCAGATTCTTTACCACTGAGTCACCTAGAAAGTCCTTGGGCCATAATAAGTGTTCAATAATTATTTATTGAGCACTGATATTTAAGTTTGTAAATGACAACGTCTTTGTCCAAACAATTTACCTATGACTCATTTTAAAAATGGTTTTATTTAACTTGTCTAGGAAGAGAGACTAAACGTTTGCATCATGACCTTGGAAATGGCCTCCAACTAGAGAAAAATAATTCTATGATTTGTGTTTCTAGGTTGAAACATGGTTGAAAGGGCCCTTCTTGGCACCCCATAATAAGTCATTGCAAATATCTACTGTAACACTTCAAACTGATTTGTGATCATTCACCTGGTTGTCCCCTCCATCAAACTGTGAGTTCCTGGAGGATGAAAGCAGTGCTGTCCTCATTTCAGAAGACCCCAGTGGTCATTATGTTTGCCACACACAGTGGAATCTCAGAAAATGGTAAATAGGTACATGTGTGACTTTTTGTTCCTAAATGAATGGTTTGCTTAGTATGCTAATTATCAGTAAGAGCTTTTTAAATGACATATTAATATGCCAAATTAGACTTCTACTCAGTTTATACAGTTTCAGCATTTATCTATTAGTCGCCTTCTAAGGCTTCCCAGGAGGCTGTGGGTAAAGAAATTGCCTGCAATGCAGGAGACGCAGGTTTGATCTCCAGGTCAGGAAGATCCCCTGGACAAGGGCACAACAACCAACTCTGATGTTGTTGCCTGGAGAATCCCAAGACAGAGCAGCCTGTCTGGCTATAGTCCACAAAGTCACAAAAAGTCAGACACGACAAACAACCAAGCACACACCCTAGGGCTGAGGCATGGAGAAGGGCCAGAAGAGGCAGACATGAGAGAACTTACGGAGGAGTGGTGAGCTTCTGTTGTCTGTTTGCACGTTAAGCAAAGCACAGCACAGGAAACAAGGCTTCCATAAACTGGAATCTAGTTCTGTGCTTTTTAAGATTAATATAGTTTCAAAATTTTAATTTAAAAGAATTTTCATTTCTACTTAAAACAATTAATGGTAAAGTTACACAAGCAGATAACACCCTCTGGCTTAGACTTTCTGAGCAGAACTATTTTCCCTATCTACTTTTGATACACAGCCAATAGTAGATCAGGAATGGTTGTCTACCACATGCTGCCCTAGTCAGCTATGCCAGAGCAGTTTCCAACATAAAATGGTAACATCTACATTTTACCATAAAATGAGCCACATGGAGTCAGACACATATTTGCCACTTATTAGAATTTCTCTGGTGGCTCAGTCAGTAAAGAATCTGCCTGTAATGCAGGAGACCTGGGTTTGATACTTGGGTCAGGAAGATCCCCTGCAGAAGGAAATGGCAACCCACTTCAGTATTCTTGCCTGGAAAATCCCATGGACAGAGGAACCTGGTGGGCTACAGTCCAAGGGATTCCGAGAGTCAGACACGACTTAGTGACTAACCGACCATGAAGGAATTTGGTGTCTCCTCTTACTTCTGGAATTTAGTAAAACAAAAATTGATTTAGAAACTTTTTTCACTTTATACATTCTTTACCCACTGAGCCTCCTGGGACGCCTACTAAAGTGAGTGAAGATTGTCCATGATTTTAGGATCACCAAGTTGCATAGAAGAATGGTTAGTTGTTAGAGTTCCTAAGCACCTCTTCTTTAAAAAGGGGAAGAAGTAGCTCCAGTTTCGTCAACTCAAAGAAGTAGAAAATACATTTGATATTGCACCATCAAACAAAAACAAAGTGAGGAGGGAGACATCAGAATAAGAAACCCTAGAGGAGAATTGGGCTGTACTTTTTTTTCTAGACTCAACAACACAGCAAAATGTAAAGTGGCACAAGTGAAATTCTTCATCACCATTTTCATTGTTTCTCTATTCTAGGTCCATTGCATTGTTTTCATCTGGACAATTTCAATAACCTCTTAGTTCCTTGTCAACAACCTCATCTTCCTCCAAAGGACCACCAGAGTGAACTGATAAGGCTGCTTGTGTGCTCAAATTCTTGAAACATCTCTCTCTGTGAACAAAGTCCAAAGTCAGCAGGGTGTTTCACTCTCCTTAAGCATTCCTCCTTTATAAGTGCTTTAAAATAACCTTAATAACAAGTGTAACAACTATATTCTAGGCATCCTGTTGGGACATTTTAAAGGCCATATTTAAAAGCCCTTTTCCTGTTTCTTTATGCTCCCAGAACTTCCTGCACAGGTGTGTTTTTTCTGTATAAACAATATCACACAAAATGTCTAGCCATGGCTGGATAAATTAGGGGCCACCAAGTTCCAAGGCAATTTACGTGAGAATCTTAGCGCTGCCTTGAAATCAAAGTCACTTGTTCGCATTTAACAAGCTGTGCAGTGAAAAAAAATGTGATGAAATTTGGCACAGAACTTGGAATGGAATTTTTTTTCACCCAAATGATTACTAGATGCAGTAAAACCAGAAAAAAAAAATTTTTTTTTGTAAGACAAAGTAATGGGAGATTTGTTTTTCAGCCTAATGCTAATTTTCCGACCCAAAATGACCAAAGCACTTTACAGGAATAATGAAATTGTTCAGTGGAATTTTGTTATGCTGGGAAATGATATTAATGTGCAGTCCAAGAATAAAATTGACTTTCTGTAAATACAGAGAATTGGTTCACTCTAAAGGGATATTTTTAAAAAGATAAAATGACAGCAACCCAAGACAGTTTTTAAATGCCACAGTATAATTACTCTGAGCACTTTTTCTTTTTAAAAATGTCGTCTTGACAAAATTTGGATTAGATACCCACAATTATATTTTAGTATATTTTTCTTTACATTTACTTGTACACCTTGAATGGAAAGAATCTATGTTCATTTGTTCCCTAATCCCATGGGTCATCCCCAAACAATCAAATACTACTGTTCTGATTGGGGGCAGGAGGAGAAGGGGACGACCAGGGATGAGATGGCTGGTTGGCATCGCAGACTCGATGGATGTGAGTCTGAGTGAACTCCGGGAGATGGTGATGAACAGGGAGGCCTGGCATGCTGCAGTTCATGGGGTCGCAAAGAGTCGGACATGACTGAGGAACTGAACTGAACTGAACTGAATTGTCTTGTAAATATGAGCCGAAAAAGACCAGTTTGCACCCAAAGTAATTTCTTAGAAAATTTTTACTTGTTCGTAAGTCTGTGTGAACTAAGATTCTGTTTCCATCTACTCCAAAATCTGGAGGCAGTGGCTTCAGTATTGACCTAGACCCTCCAGGTACGGTACTGACCCTTTCTCTTCTGATACTTAGGCATCCTCTTTTTTTCTAAGCACCTCTGTCCCACTTCTTTGGCTTTTAACTTCTTCCATTTCTTCTTGTAAAACATATTCCCATCAAGGGTACCATTGAGCCCAGTGTTGCTATAATAAATGTAATTGCTGATTCTCCATCTTCCATACACATTTGACTCAGTGGCTCACTCCCTTCTCTTTAATAGTTTTTGCTTGTTTGACTATGATATTGTCCTTTTCTTTCTATCACACTGCCCATTGCTTCTGGATCTTGTTTTACAGATCCACCACATTTCCTTTAGTCTTGGACATCTTCTCTCTTCTAAATAGATTCATTTCCTTCATGATCTCATCAATTTGATGACATTAAAATCCATCAATACACTGATGTCTCCCCAAATGATAAGTCTCAGCCATGGATCCTTCACCTGAACTTCTGTCTCCAGGTGTCTGCTTAAATATCCATACTCGAGTGTCTAACCAATACACTAAAATGAATGTATTCCAGGCAGAACTCTTCCTCAACTCCTCCAGTTCCATGTGGGAACCTCCAGTATTCCTGTTGCTTCTGCTGTCCATGACTTCTCTGTTACTCCCACACTCCACATCAAATCTATCAGGTGCCCATACTGCCACTGAAATATATCTGACATCTTATTACCTCCACTGCTACCAAATTGTAACAAGGCAATATCATCCCTGACGTGGATTATTGAAATGCCTTCCAAGTTGTCTTCTTGTTTCTCTTTGTCAACTCTTTCGTGCCTATTACCCAATCTTTTAGTTTATTCTTAACACTGAAATCGAGCTAGTCTCATTAAAGTTATATCACATCCCTTTCTTTCTTATACACCTGTAACTTTTTGTATGAAAGCCAAAATCACTTACAATGGCTTACAGTTTCAGACACAATATTTAGACATGCCCACTCATTTCATAGAGTTCAATTCAGTTCAGTCACTCTGTCGTTTCTGACACTTTGCGACCCCATGGATTGCAGCACATCAAGCCTCCCTGTCCATCACCAGCTCCCAGAGTTTACTCAAACTCATGTTTATCAAGTCAGTGATGCCATCCCACCATCTCATCTTCTGTCGTCCCCTTCCCCTCCTGCCTTCAATCTTTCCCAGCATCAAGGTCTTTTCAAATGAGTCAGTTCTTCACATTAGCTGGCCAAAGTATTGGAGCTTCCGCCTCAGAATCAGTCCTTCCAATGAATATTCAGGGCTGATTTCCTTTAGGATGGTTTGGTTGGATCTCCTTGCAGTCCAAGGGATTCTCAACAGTTCAAAAGTATCAATTTTTCTGCACTCAGCTTTCTTTATAGTCCAACTCTCACATCCATACATGACTACTGCAAATCCATAGGTTTGACTAGTTGGAACTTTGTTGGCATAGTAATGTCTCTGCTTTTTAGTATACTGTCTAGTATGCATCACTTTGCTGGCATGTGAGATGAATGCAATTGTGCAGTAGTTTGAGCATTCTTTGGCACTGCCTTTCTTAGTGATTAGAATAAAAACTAACCTTTTCCAGTCCTATGGCCACTAGTGAGTTTTCCAAATTTGCTGGCATATTGAGTGCAGCACTTTCACAGCATCATCTTTTAGGATTTGAAATAACTCCACTGGAATCCCATCACCTCCACTAGCTTTCTTTGTAGTGATGCTTCCTAAGGCCCACTTGACTTCACATTCCAGGACATCTGGCTCTAGGTGAGTGACCACACCATTGTGGTTATCTAGGTCATGAAGATATTTTTTTGTTTAGTTCTTCTGTGTATTATTGCCACCTTTTCTTAATAGCTTCTGCTTCTGTTAGGTCCATACAATTTCTGTCCTTTATTGTGCCCATCTTTGCATGAAATATTCCCTTCGTATCTCTAATTTTCTTGAGGAGATCTCTAGTGTTTCGCATTCTATTATTTCCCTCTATTTATTTGCATTGATCCCTGAAAAAAGTCTTTCTTATTTCTCCTTGTTATTCTTTGGAACTCTGCTTTCAAATAAGTATCTCTTTCCTTTTCTCCTTTGCCTTTCTCATCTTTTCTTTTCTCAGCTATTTGTAAGGCCTCCTCGGACAACCATTTTGCCTTTTTATATCTCTTTTTCTTGGGGATGGTCTAGATTACTGCCTCCTGTACAAGGTCACAAACCTCTGTCCATAGTTCATCAGGCACTCTGTCTATCAGATATAATCCCTTGAGTCTATTTGTCACTTCCACTGTATAGTCATAAGGGATTTGATTTAGGTCGTACTTGAATACAATATGTGAACCATAAACTTTCTGATGTTCAGGCTGGTTTTAGAAAAGGCAGAGGAACCAGAGATCAAATTGCCAACATCCGCTGGATCATGGAAAAAGCAAGAGAGTTCCAGAAAAACATCTATTTCTGCTTTATTGACTATGCCAAAGCCTTTCTCTGTGTGGATCACAATAAACTGTGGAAAATTCTGAGAGAGATGGGAATACCAGACCACCTGACCTGCCTCTTGAAAAATCTACATGCAGGTCAGGAAGCAACAATTAGAACTGGGCATTGAAACATGTAAAAAAATAAATAAATAAATAAAAAGAAAAATACCTCAAAAAAAAAAAAAAAAAAGAACTGGACATGGAAAAACAGACTGGTTCCAAGTAGGAAAAGGAGTACGTCAAGGGTGTATATTGTAACCCTGCTTATTTAACTTATATGCAGAGTACATCATGAGAAATGTTGAACTGGAGGAAGCACAAGCTGGAATCAACATTGCCAAGAGAAATATCAGTAACCTCAGATATGCAGATGACACCACCCTTATGGCAGAAAATGAAGAGGAACTAAAAAGCCTCTTGATGAAAGTAAAAGAGGAGAGTGAAAAAGTTGGCTTAAAGCTCAACATTCAGAAAATGAAGATCATGGCATCCGGTCCCATCACTTCATGGGAAATAGATGGGGAAACAGTGGAAACAGTGTCAGACTTTATTTTTGGGGGCTCCAAAATCACTGCAGATGGTGGTTGCAGCCATGAAATTAAAAGACGCTCACTCCTTGGAAGAAAAGTTATGACCAACCTAGATAGCATATTCAAAAGCAGAGACATTACTTTGCCGACTAAGGTCCGTCAAGTCAAGGCTATGGTTTTTCCAGTAGTCATGTATGGATATGAGAGTGGGACTATGAAGAAGGCTGAGCGCCAAAGAATTGATGCTTTTGAAGTGTGGTGTTGGAGAAGACTCTTGAGAGTCCCTTGGACTGCAAGGAGATCCAACCAGTCCATTCTGAAGGAGATCAGCCCTGGGATTACTTTGGAGGGAATGATGCTAAAGCTGAAACTCCAGTACTTTGGCCACCTCATGCGAAGAGTTGCTCATTGGAAAAGACTCATGCTAGGAGGGATTGGGGGCAGGAGGAAAAGGGGACGACAGAGGATGAGATGGCTGGATGGCATCACTGACTCGATGGACGTGAGTCTGAGTGAACTCTGGTAATTGGCGATGGACAGGGAGGCCTGGCGTGCTGTGATTCATGGGGTCGCAAAGAGTCGGACATGACTGAGTGACTGAACTGAACTGACCTGAATGGTTCGGTGGTTTTCCTACTTTCTTTAATTTAAGTCTGAATTTGGCAGTAAGGATTTCATGATCTGAGCCACAGTCAGTTCCCAGTCCTATTTTTGCTGACTGTCCAGAGCTTCTCCATCTTTGGCTTCAGAAAGTATAATCAATCTGACTTCACTATTAACCATCTGGTGATGTCCATGTGTAGAGTCTTCTCTTGTGTTGTTGGGAGAGGGTGTTCTCTTTGCAAGTGCTTTCTCTTGGCAAAACTCTGTTAGCCAAACTCTGGAGAAGGGAATGGCAAACCACTTCAGTATTCTTGCCTTGAGAACCCCATGAACAGTATGAAAAGGCAAAAAGATAGGACAGTGAAACATGAACTCCCCAGGTTGGTAGATGTCCAATATGCTACTGGAGATCAGTGGAGAAATAGCTCCAGAAAGAATGAAGAGACGGAGCCAAAGTAAAAGCAACACCCAGTTGTGGATGTGACTGGTGATAGAAGTAAGCTCCAATGCTGTAAAGAACAATATTACATAGGAACCTGAAATGTTAGGTCCATGAATCAAGGCAAATTTGGAGTGGTCAAACAGGAGATGGCAAGAGTGAACATTGACATTTTAGGAATCAGTAAACTAAAATGGACTGAAAAGGGTGAGTTTAACTCAGATGACCATTATATATACTACTGTGGGCAATAATCCCTTAGAAGAAATGGAGTAGCCTTCACAGTCAACAAAAGAGTCCAAAATGCAGTACTTAGATGCAATCTCAAAAACGACAGAATCATCTCTGTTCATTTCCAAACTATTCAATATCACAATAATCCAAGTCTATGTCCCGACCAGTAATACTGAAGAAGCTGAACAGTTCTATGAAGACCTTCTAGAACCAGAATCAAAAAAGATGTCTTTTTCATTATAGGGGACTGGAATGCAAAAGTAGGAATTCAAGAGATACCTGGAATAACAGGCAAAGTTGGCCTTGGATTTCATATAACTCCCATCTCAAACCCTCCACTGGAGCACACCAGCTGGCTCTCTGTTTTTCAAGCCTGTGTGTTTTACTCTTCCTAGAACCCTTGAGCTTGCTATCTTTTCTCCTGGGTCCTTCCTACCAGCCATTTCCACACCATGTTTCTCTCTCTCTTACATCCCTCTTGTCCTCTCAAATATCACCTTCTTTCTATGATCCTTCATTTACTATGCTTTTAGAATGAGAATCTTTCCAGCACTACTTATTTAATAATTATACAATAAAATAGTAAAATATCAATTTCAACACAAATGTTAAGATTAGTAAACATAGAATTAAACCCAGGAAACTAAAGTCTGGAGAAAAAAAAGAGAGATAGAGAGAGAAAGAAAGCAGAAGGACAGAGACAACACAGCTACGTGAGTCAGAAAGTTCTCAGGACTTTACTTCTGACCATCCTGACAACCAAAATAAAAATGGTAACAGAATCATCTGAGTCATTTCTCAATGTCCATAGAGATAAATCATGACAGTTCATAAAAGGAGGCAAAATTTTACCCACCACTTAGCTCCAAAAGAAATTTCTTGCATGAAACTTCTTCAAAGGATTTCAAGCAAAGTTGGGGGTGGTGAATATTACCATATCTCAATATGAAATGTAAGTGTGAACCTAAGAAAGCACTTTTTCTTGGTTCTTCAATGAAAGTATAGGGTATAATACCAAAGTACAACTAAGCGAAATTCATTTCACCGAGGAGAAAATAGTGTTCTTTGCAATGTTTCTTTTCCATCTCCCTAGACTCCCAGCCCAAAACTCATCCAGGAAAATAAGGAGTACAGAGTGTCTCCTAAACATTCCACTGTCCAAAGGATCTTTTCAATCCCTGCCCATTCAGTTCAGTTCAGTCGCTCAGTCTTGTCCGACTCTTTACGACCCCATGAATCACAGCACACCAGGCCTCCCTGTCCATCACCATCTCCTGGAGTTCACTCAGACTCACGTCCATCATGTCCGTGATGCCATCCAGCCATCTCATCCTGGATCGTCCCCTTCTCCTCCTGCCCCCAATCCCTCCCAGCATCAGAGTCTTTTCCAATGAATCAACTCTTCGCATGAGGTGGCCTAAGTACTGGAGTTTCAGCTTCAGCATCATTTCTTCCAAAGAAATCCCAGGATTGATCTCCTTCAGAATGGACTGGTTGGATCTCCTTGCAGCCCAAGGGACTCTCAAGAGTCTACTCTAACACCACAGTTCAAACACATCAATTCTTCGGTGCTCAGCCTTTTTCACAGTCCAACTCTCACATCCATACATGACCACAGGAAAAACCATAGCCTTGACTAGACGGACCTTAGTC
>SJYQ01013086.1:142298-205279 GCA_006410935.1 Redunca redunca
GTCTCCAAGGCAAACCATTCAGTATCACAGTTATTCAAGTTTATGCCCCAACCAGTAACACTGAGGAAACTGAAGTTGAACGGTTTTATGAAGACCTACAAGATCTTTTAGAACTAAAAAACCATCTTTTTTAGAACCAAAAAAGATGTTCTGCCCATTACTTCAGGCCTATTCACTATCCATCACTTTAGTTCTGTTATTTATTTAACCTCATTAAGCAATAGGTACTCAGAAAATATTATGTCAGTATTTCTGAACCTCTTTGCAAATAGAAAAACTTTTAATATTTTGTGTTTTTCTTATTATGTTGAGAAAAAAGACCTGATTTACCTCTCTGGTAACCCGAGATGCCAGAGAGAGAGTGTGTGATTATCGTGAAGATACATGGGCTGAATGAAAATGAGCTGCGGGCAAGGAGGGAGGCACTGTCCCTCTCCCATCCTCACTCTTTGCCTTCCCAGCCTCTCTCTCTGGCTTCTCTGCACGTCTGCTCCTTCTCCTTCATCTTTACAGATGTCCTCATCCATCCTCTATTCAATACTTCATCTGTTTCCTCAAACAGCATGTGGAGTTTGAGCCAGGGTCTCAGCAGAGCTTCCTGGCATCCTGCTAATGGTCACTGTCTCAGTATTTCTTGACTCAAAGCCACAAGAAATAGTTTACCTATTTGAACCAGAATTCATAGGTCATTTATTTCTGGTATGCTTTGGCCCATTTTTGGTTCAGCTGTAACCAGTAGGATTATAAATACAGACATGTGCTTCAAAGTCTGCTTATATGCCGAAAAGATATTCTTTTTTCATGAACTTTTTATTTTATACTGGAGCATAAGCAATTTACAATATTGTGATAGTTTCAGATGCACAGCAAAGTGATTAAGTCATGCATATGCATGTATTCATTCTTCCCCAAATTCCACTCCCATCCAGGCTGCCACATAACAAAAAAAGAGTTCCTTGTGGTATACAGTAGGTCCTTGTTGTTAATCCATTTTTATTACAATAGTGTGTACATGTTGACCTCAAACTCCCCTACTATCCCCTCCCCCAACCATTCCTCCAGTAACCATAAGATTGTTTTCTATGTCTGTGACCCTGTTTCTGTTTTGCCAATAAGTTAATTTGTATTTTTAGATTCCACATGTAAGTGTTATATGATTTTGTCTTTCTCATTCTGACTTACTTCAGGTACTACGATAACCTATAGGTACATCCATGTTGCTTCAAATGGCAATATTTCAGTTTTTTTATGGCTGAGTAGTGAATCAAGATTGCCAGGAGAAATATCAATAACCTCAGATATGCAGATACACCACCCTTATGGCAGAAAATGAAGAGAAACTAAAAAGCCTCTTGATGAAAGTGAAAGAGGAGAGTGAAAAAGTTGGCTTAAAGCTCAACATTCAGAAAACGAAGATCATGGCATCCGGTACCATCACTTCATGGGAAATAGATGGGGAAACAGTGGAAACAGTGTCAGACTTTATTTTGGGGGGCTCCAAAATCACTCCAGATGGTGATTGCAGCCATGAAATTAAAAGACACTGACTCCTTGGAAGAAAAGTTATGACCAACCTAGACAGCACATTAAAAAGCAGAGACATTACTTTGCCAACAAAGGTCCATCTAGTCAAGGCTATGGTTTTTCCAGTAGTCATGTATGGATGTGAGAGTTGGACTGTGAAGAAAGCTGAATGCCAAAGAATTGATGCTTTTGAAGTGTGGTGTTGGAGAAGACTCTTGAGAGTCCCTTGGACCGCAAGGACGTCCAACCAGTCCATCCTAGAGGAGATCAGTCCTGGGTGTTCATTGGAAGGACTGATGCTAAAGCTGAAACTTCAATACTTTGGCCACCTCATGCAAAGAGTTTACTCATTGGAAAAGACCCTGATGCTGGGAGGGATTGGGGGCAGGAGTAGAAGGGGACGACAGAGGATGAGATGGCTGGATGGCATCACCGATTTGATGGACATGAGTTTGAGTAAACTCCGGGAGACGGTGATGGAAAGGGAGGCCTGGCGTGCTGCAATTCATGAGGTTGCAAAGAGTTGGACATGACTGAGCGACTGAACAGAACTCAATTGAATGAGATAATGTTGCCAACATCTGCTGTATCATCAAAAAAGCAAAAGTTCCAGAAAAACACCTATTTCTGCTTTATTGACTATGCCAAAGCCTTTGACTGTGTGGATCACAATAAAGTGTGGAAAATTCTGAAAGTGATGGGAATACCAGACCACCTGACCTGCCTCTTGAGAAATCTGTATGCAGGTCAGGATGCAACAGTTAGAACTGGACATGGAACAACAAATTGGTTCCAAATAGGAAAAGGAGTACATCAAGGCTGTATATTGTCACCCTGCTTATTTAACTTATATGCAGAGTACATCATGAGAAATGCTGGGCTAGATGAAGCACAAGCTGGAATCAAGATTGCTGGGAGAAATATTAATATCCTCAGATATGCAGATGATACCATCCTCGTGGCATAAAGCAAAAAAGAACTAAAGAGTCTCTTGATGAAAGTGAAAGAAGAGACTGAAAAACTTGGTTTAAAGCTCAACATTCAGAAAACTAAGATCATGGCATATGGTCCCATCACTTGATGGCAAATAGATGGGGAAACCGTGGCTGAATTTATTTTTGGGGGGCTACAAAACCACTGCAGATGGTGACTGCAGCCATGACATTAAATGATGCTTACTCCTTGGAAGGAAATTTACGACCAACCTAGACAGCATATTAAAAAGCAGATACATTACTTTGCCAGCAAAGGTCCTTCTAGTCAAGGCTATGGATTTTCCAGTGGTCATGTATGAATGTGAGAGTTGGACTATAAAGAAAGCTGAGCGCTAAAGAATTGGTGCTTTTGAACTGTGGTGTTAGAGAAGACTCTTGAGAGTCCCTTGGACTGCAAGGATATCCAGCCAGTCCATTCTAAAAGAGATCAGTCCTGGGTGTTCATTGGAGGGACTGATGTTGAAGCTGAAACTCCAATACTTTGGCCACCTCATGCGAAGAGTTGACTCATTTGAAAAGACCCTGATGCTGGGGAAGATTGAAGGCAGAAGGAGACGGGGACAACAGAGGATGAGATGGTTAGATGGCATCACCGACTTAATGGACATGAGTTTAGGTATACTCCGGGAGTTGGTGATGGACAGGGAGGCCTGGTGTGCTGGGGTCTATGGTGTCCAAAGGGGTCGCAAAGGTCGGACACGACTGAGTGGCTGAACTGAACTGAACTGAATATTCATTTGTGTACCACATATTTATCCATTCCTCTGTCAATGGCCATCTAGGTTTCTTCTGTGTCTTGACTCTTATAAATAGTACTGCAGTGAACATCGGAGTGCCTATATCCATTCAGGCCATGTTTTTTCTCTGTATATATGCTCAGGAGTTGGATTTCAGGATCATATGGTAGCTTTGGGGCTTCCCTAGGTGCAGTAGGTAAAAAATCTGCCTGCAATGCAGGAGACCCAGGAAAAGATGGTTTGATTCCTGGGTAAGAAAGATCTCCTGGAGGAAGGTATGGTAACCCACTCCAGTATTCTTGCCCAGAGAAACCCATGGACTGAGGAACCTGGTGGGCCACAGTCCAAAGAATCAGAGTCAGATATGACTGAGCAACTAAGTATGCACTCATATTTGGTAGCTCTATTTTTAATCTTTTAAGGAACCTCCATAACAAGACAGTATTTTTGAAATAAATTTTGTGGGAGAGGCATTGATCCACATCATCAAGCTTTCTCCCAAAAGAGGGGCCAGTGAAACTGTGAACAGATAGATCCTGTGACCTGGAATCTGAGGACAAAAGAACCTTTCAGAGTCATTCCAATGTTACTGTGAATTAAACTGCTGTCAATTTTATCTATGCACAAAGTATTCTTTAATAGAAATAATCAAGTATTACCCTACTGATGCTCATTTATCAATTTTTTTGTAATGAAATATTGTTTAATCCACCCTGTCATATCTTGGAACCATTGTGCTGATGTAGAGAAATAGGTCATATTTGAATAACTGGATCTCTTTTTCATTTGACTCTTTGTTCAAACTAATCTTTTTGTTTTCAAATCATTATAAATCATAGCAGAAATTTTTCATAAAAAATGTAATATAAGAAGAAACCAATTGCAATTTGTAAAAAAGAATATATTAAATATATTTATCTCAATTATATCTATTATCAGAGGGTAACTGTCACTGCAAATCTTTCTGTGCTCACTTTATCTTGGAAAAATGAAAAAAGAAATTGGTAGCTTAGGAAAGCTTCCCAGTCCAAAAATATAGAGGAAAACTAATTTTGATTTTGATCACAAAAGACGTCAACAAACTCATACCTCATAAGTTCAGTCCAACTTAGGAAACTACTTCACTCTCTCAAAACCATTCTTCCAGAGTTTTAACCAAAATGTACCCTATTAAATCCACTGCTGAATGCAGCAGTAGCAGTGTTTCTGTTCAAGTATTAGACACCTTAGGCTTCCAAATAAACCCCTCATTCTGGATGATGATGATGACTCTATTGCTTCACCACCAAATAAATACAGTCAACTGCCAAGTTATTACTGGCTCCACACAGCCTCTTTAAACTACCCACAAGACTGAAAGAGCCTACTTTGAAACTATCCATAGGGGGAAAACAATGAAGCTAGAGAATCATTCAGTGATAACACAACCCCAAACCTAAATTGCATTCAGGAAATTCATTTTGATACAAAGTGCTATTTGATAGGGGAATAAAATCTGGGAACAGATTAGTCGATAAGGAGAAAAGACAAGCATGCTTAGCTTGAGCCAAGCTACAGATGTATCCAGTTAGCAGGACCAGCGTTTTTGGTAGTGTTTGTCTTTTTTTCTCTCAATACATCTACCACCAACCAGCCTCTTGTTTCTGCAGATTGTTCATTGCCCCATTTTTCTCTCATTGGTGACTTACTTTCCTTGGTTTCAGAGCAAGACATCATGTCAACTATCTATATATTGATCAGATTTCATTGTAATCAATGAAGTCTCTTCATGAGAGATTTTCATTCTAAGTTTTATACTTAATTGCACCAAGAAAGATGCTGTTAGCTTTTCAAGAAATGTCCAGTATTAACATATAAAAGGAAAAAATGATGGGTATCTGCAAGTCACAAGATGTGATAATGTTAATTATATACTAAGGGAAGTGCTAAATGGGGCATGCTACACAAATGATCTCTTAAGTCTTACAACCAGCCTCCATCTTTCCTACATTCCTCCTAGTGGAGGAATCTGAGGGTTAAAAAAGATGGAAGTAACTTCAGTTCAGTTCAGTCACTTAGTAGCGTCCAACTCTTTGTGACCCCATGGACTGCAGCACGCCAGACTTCCTTGTCCATCACCAACTCCTGAAGCTTGCTCAAACTCATGCCCATTGAGTCGGGGATGCCATCCAAATCCAGGAGGTAGTAGGTCCAAAATTTGAACCTTAGTTTATCTGACTCCATCTACTCTTCCATCATCCAATGATTATAATAGTCTTCTAGCTGATATCCTTTAGTCTTTAATCCCTTAATTTACCCTTCACACTGTCATGTGAAAACACTGTTTCATGTCTGACCATTTTAGACTCTATTCCTTAAAATTCACCAGTGATTCCTAACATTTGTGTGTTCCTTAACTTATCACGCCGAAGAATTGATGCTTTTGAACTGTGGCGTTGGAGAAGACTCTTGCGAGTCCCTTGGACTGCAAGGAGATCCAACCAGTCCATTCTAAAGGAGATCAGCCCTGGGATTTCTTTGGAAGGAATGATGCTAAAGCTGAAACTCCAGTACTTTGGCCACCTCATGCGAAGAGTTGACTCATTGGAAAAGACTCTGATGCTGGGAGGGATTGGGGGCAGGAGAAAAAGGGGACGACAGAGGATGAGATGGCCGGATGGCATCACTGACTCGATGGACATGAGTCTGAGTGAACTCTGGGAGTTGGTGATGGACAGGGAGGCCTGGTGTGCTGCGATTCATGGGGTTGCAAAGAGTCGGTCACTACTAAGGGACTGAACTGAACTGAAACTAACTTATCATGCAAGGCCATGTACAAGTGAGCTCTCTTCTGATCCACCGGATCATTTCTTCACAGGTATAAAAAACAGACAGTTATCCTCTTATACCTCTGGCCCCTAGGTATTAAGATCATTAAATTAAATTGATGCCTATTCTTTATCAGGATTTTAAGAGATGTTATTGACCACATGCCCTCCCACATAAGAGTAGAATAATAGTCCCAACCAAGTCTGACTATAGCTTCAATATTAACATATCTTCACAAGAACCATCTGAATAATTTCAAGATACTTCAGAATCCAGCAATGTAAACACACTAATTGGTGTGCCATAGGAAGAGGTGTTGCTGCATCAGGAGAGACTCCAAGCCTGTGCACTGAGATATTCCCAAACCCATCTTTCCCAGTGACATAGTCTCATCCTTTAATATTCCAGACAGGAAACAACTATACTCCAAGAAATTCCATGACCAACCTTGAAACCCTAACTATAAATACCCCACACAAGGAAGTACATATATTTTTTTACCTTTCACATATCTAGGCACATTTAGGTTTAAAGCTAGGTTTGTTAAAAACTTAATTTAATTAATCCAGGAGAAAAGATACAATTATGATATAGATGTCTGGTCATTTAAAGCCGTTCTCCTATTTATTCCCTGGTGGCTCAGCTGGTAAAGAATCTGCTTGCAGCTCAGGAGACCTGGGTTTGATCCCTGGGTTGGGAAGATCCTCTGAAGCAAGGAACAGCTACCCACTCCACTATTCTGGCCTGGAGAATTCCATGGACTGTATAGTCCATATGGTCACGAAGAGTTGGGCACAACTGAGCGACTTTCACTTTACTCCTGCTTATGGATATTCCCCTACAGGAAACAGTGGAGGGAACAAAGTTTTCTACCCCTTCAGATACCACTTTTAAAAGCAGACTTCCGTATGCATATCAATGTTATTTTTAAAAACCTCCTTCAAGTCCTTTATACTTGTTAGTCTTGAACTACATGGAATTCTCCGTAAGCTGCATAGTCTCTAGATGGCTTTCATCTGTCTGTGCCTTCACTGGTAACCGTTTTCTCTCTCAGGAATGCCCTTCTTATCTTCTTCATTCTTTAAGATTATATTCAAGCATGATCTCTTTAAAGAAGCTCTTTCTGAACCTCAGACTAGGCCAATGGTTAAATCTTTGTATTCCTGAGTAATTTATGCTTCTTAACCATATGTTATTTTGTTGAAATACTCCACTTACGTGTCCATTTTCCTCACAAATGACAAGCTCTGTAGATGAAGGGATGCTAGTTGAGCTGTTTATGGAGTGACACAAATTGGGATCGGATCTTAGCTCCACTACTTACTAGCTTGTGACATTAAACCTCTGTGTACCATGAATAACTTGTCTGCAAATAATTTTCCTTGCTATTCTCTAGACATAATACTATAGAGCTTTGACAAAATAGTATTAATAGAACCCTAAAATAGCATCTAGAATGTAATAATATAAGCTGGAAAAGTGTTCAGTTCAGTTCAGTCACTTAGTAGTGTCCGACTCTTTGCGACCCCATGAATCACAGCACGCCAGGCCTCCCTGTCCATCACCAACTCCCGGAGTTCACTCAGACTCATGTCCATCGAGTCAGTGATGCCATCCAGCCATCTCATCCTCTGTTGTCCCCTTCTCCTCCTGCCCCCAGTTCCTCCCAGCATCAAAGCCTTTTCCAATGAGTCATCTCTTTGCATGAGGTGGCCAAAGTACTGGAGTTTCAGCTTTAGCATCATTCCTTCCAAAGAAATCCCAGGGCTGATCTCCTTCAGAATGGACTGGTTGGATCTCCTTGCAGTCCAAGGGACTCTCAAGAGTCTTCTACAACACCACAGTTCAAAAGCATCAATTCTTCGGTGCTCAGCTTTCTTCACAGTCCAACTCTCACATCCATACATGACCAGTGGAAAAACCATAGCCTTGACTAGACAGACCTTAGTCAGCAAAGTACTGTCTCTGCTTTTGAATGCTATCTAGGTTGGTCATCACTTTTCTTCCAAGGAGTAAGCGTCTTTTAATTTCATGGCTGCAGTCATCATCTGCAGTGATTTTGGAGCCCAAAAAAATAAAGTCTGACACTGTTTCCACTGTTTCCCCATCTATTTCCCATGGAGTGATGGGACCGGATGCCATGATCTTTGTTTTCTGAATGTTGAGCTTTAAGCCAACTTTTTCACTCTCCTCTTTCACTTTCATCAAGAGGCTTTTTAGTTCCCATAAGGATGGTGTCATCTGTATAATCTATTCAAGAAGAAACTTTTTATGGTTGACAGTTGGGTCTGTTCTGTTTGTAGCTTGCTTTGTGGTTTAATTTCAGCAATCTTACTTGAAAATGCAAGTTATCAATAATTCTTTTGTCTCCTCTATCTCCCATTATTTTCTGAAATTATTCTGTTTCCTGAAATCCCACGGGGATTTAAACAGAATGCCTTGTCCCTGGAACAGTTTTAGTGGAGTCCCAGGTCTTCTCTTCTATCATATAGGCTCAGGGACCTGATTTGTCATCTAAAAGAGTCATATTAACCAGTTCCATGGACTAAGATATAATCATAATAACAACAGGTAAACTATAAGGAGTGCTTAATATGTATAAGCTACTTTGCTAACAAGGTCACATGAAATACTATATTTGTCTTCACTATCATCCTATGAGGCAATTTGCTCATGGTAACCCAGTTAGTTCAATCCTCCTTTGAAATCTATGCTTTAACCACTACATCCCATTACCTAACTATATATTTTCAAGATTATCATTTTAATGACTTCAATGAGAAGAATAATTATTCTGTAGACCAGTTCCTTAAGCATATGTCCTCTCTACATTTTCTACTTGGAGCTAATCTTCATGGGGCTTCCCTAGTGGCTCAGATGGTAAGAATCTCCCTGCAATACAGAGACCCGGGTTTAATCCCTAGTCGAGAAGATCCCCTGGAGAGGAGAAATGGCTACCCACTCTAGTATTCTTGCCTGAAGAATTTCAGGGACAGAGGAGCCTGGTGGGCTATAGTACATGGGGTCACAAAGAGTTGAACCTAACTGAGCAACTAACACTTAACACTACCACTACATGAAGGTGTTAACATCACAGGTTCTTCATTTTTCCTTTGGCCATACTGCATGGTTTATGAGATCTCAGTTCCCCAAGGAGGGATTAAACCCAGGCCACAGCAATGAAAGCCCAGAAGCGTGGAATCCTAACCACTAGACCACCAGGAAACTCCTTAAAATCATAGATTCTGTGATGAGCATGGGATTTGATATTTTGTATCTAATATTTAGATACTCTGAATTACAGAGTATCCAGGAACTAGACTAACTGGAAGTACACCTATTACAAGGTTAGCAAGGCCAAACAGTTTAAGTATTTTGCATTTGTAGTAAAAATTTCTTCCATACTAGAATATTTACAGGAGAAAATGCTGACATTTGCTTCCCAGTCAATAATCTATTTTTCTTCTCATGTATTAGGGCCATAAACTATTTTAAGTCCCTGAAAACTAACCCTTTGGTCCTTTTGAGTTAGTACTTTTAAGGTGACTTTTACTGTGTCTCCTTAAGCCATTACAGGATGAGAAGGAAATGTAGCAAGGTGGTACACATTCCAGGCTCTGAAAGCAGCCCATTCCACCCCTGCTCTGTGACCATGAGCAAGTTACCTCCAAACCATAATTAACATGTTTTAAATGGATATCAGTCCTGGGTGTTCATTGGAAGGACTGATGTAAAGCTGAAACTCCAATACTTTGGCCACCTCATGCGAAGAGTTGACTCATTGGAGAAGACTGATGCTGGGAGGGATTGGGGGCAGGAGGAGAAGGGGATGACAGAGGATGAGATGGCTGGATGGCATCACTGACTCGATGGACATGAGTTTGAGTGAACTCCAGGAGTTGGTGATGGACAGGGAGGCCTGGTGTGCTGCGATTCATGGGGTCGAAAGAGTTGGACACGACTGAGCGACTGAACTGAACTGAACTGAAAATGGGTATGAAAATGGGTATGAGATTACCTATTTCATGGTATTGTTAGAATAATCACAGAAACATCTATAGAATGATTATCTAGAACAGGGAGAACACTTAATGAATGACACCTCTTGACACTGTTCTAGCTAGCCTTGTTTTCATACATATTACATTGTAACTCTCAAAAGAAAACCGTATACTCTCTACCACCAATGCTTGAAAACCATTTTATCTCCAGGCTCAAGGCTCCACCCTCTGAGAAATCTTTCATTTTTCACAGAGGGTAGCAAATATTTGTAGCTTAGTTGTTTATTAGCTTGTTGCCTGCCAATAGAATTTTAGGAGTTGGACAGCCTTCTTTTATTTTATCCTCTTTTTCGTGCCCAAGTAGACAATATTTCTGCTGGTGTAACATCCTTACAAACCCTGTAGGTCTTCTGTGTATGTTTGGGGATTCACTCTCATAAATTAGAGACTCCTCCACAAAATAATCCCATCTCATCTCTATCTATCCCTTGCTTCTGGGGAAATGGCCTAGTCACATGCTTAATCTCTTTAAAGGCTTTTCTGTCTGATGTGAATATTCTGACCTTTTTTCTCCTCCCCAGATGCTAGAAAAAGATTGTTCTGTCATACCCTTGACTACATCTCCAAATTTTAGTGTCTCTTGCAGTCTACATATGCTGAGAATGTCCCCAATCACCACATTCGTGTTTCTTTTCTGCTTAATATTTTTTTCCTCAATTTTATTCTGTGCTTTTTATTTTACTACAAGCAACAAGAAGAAACCAGGCCACACTTTTAGCACACTTTTTTGCTTGGAAATCTCCTTAGTTCAATTCAGTCCATTACTTATAAATTCTGCCTTTCACATAATTATAAGATAAAATTCTACCAAGTTTTCTGCCACTATGTAACAAGGATCCCCTTTCATCCATTTTTTCAATAATGTTTCTCATTTCCTTCTCACACCTCATCAATAGCACTCTGTATTCCTATTTCTACCAACAGTCTGTCTATGATGCCTTCAGTATTCTATAGGATTATATAGGTTTTATCTACCATGCTCCTCACCTCTTTCTGAGCTCTCATCTGCAGAACCTTTAATATCTAAATTCTTACTAACAACCCTTCCAAGGTAATAAGGTAATCTAGGCTTTTTCTATCATGTTTCTCAATTTTTTCCAGCCTCTGCCTGATGCCCACTTCCAAAACCACTGCCAAATTTTTAGGTATTTGTAATCAGAGTCACTCCATTTCTAGGTACTAAAATCCATATTAGTCTCCTATTGTGCTATAAAAAATTACTAAAAAACACAGTGGACTAAACCAACACCTATTTATTATCTTACAGTTTTGGAGATCAGAGGTTTGAAATGGATCTTACCAGGCTAAACTCAAGATGCTGACAGAGCAGTATTCCTTCTAGAGGCTTGAGGAAAGAATCTATTCCTAGTGTTTTCCCTGCTTCTGAGGCTGCCCATATACCCAGGCAGGACGTTAAAAAGCAGAGACTTTGCTGACAAAGGTCCATCTAGTCAAAGCTATGGTTTTTCTAGTAGTCGTGTATGAATGTGAGAATTGGACTATAAAGAAAGCTGAGCACTTAAGAATTGATGCTTTTGAACTGTGGCGTTGGAGAAGACTCTTGAGAGTCCCTTGGACTGCAAGGAGATCCAACCTGTCAATCCTAAAGGAAATCAGTCCTGAATATTCATTGGAAGGACTGATGCTGAAGCTGAAACTCCAATACTTTGGCCACCTGATGCAAAGAACTGACTCATTGGAAAAGATCCTGATGCTGAGGAAGATTGAAGGCAGGAGGAGAAGGGGGTGGCAAAGGAAGAGATGGTTGGATGGCATCACCAACTCAATGGACATGAGTTTGAGCAAGCTCTGGAAGTTGGTGATGGACAGGGAAGCCTGGCATGCTGCAGATCATGGAGTTGCAAAGAATCGGACATGACCAAGCGACTGAACTGAATTGAGGCTGCCCATAGTCCTAGCTCATGTTTGCATAACTCTTATCTCCACTTCCACTGTCACAGCATCTATGACTCTGACCTTCCTTTCTCCCTCTCATAAAAACCCTTGTGATTATATCAGACCCACTTAGATAATCCAGGGTAATCTTCATACTTTAAGATTCTTGGATTAATTACATTTCAAAGTATCATTTGCCATATAAGGTAAAATAGCCTCAAGTTCCAGGAGTTAGAATGTGGACATTATTAAGTGACGTTATTCTAATGTAGACTTTATTCTACCTACTGCAAATTGTAGGAGTTTTTTCATTATTTTGGATACTAGAATGTAACAGATGTTTTTGTTGTTCAGTCACTTAGTTGTGTCTGCCTCTGCAACCCCATAGACTGCAGCACAGCAAGCTTCCTTGTCCTTTACTATCGCCTGGAGTTTGCTCAAATTCATATCCATCTCATTCTCTGCTGCCTTCTTCTCCTTTTGCTTTCAATTTTTCCTGGCATAAAGGTCTTTTCCAGTGAATCATCTCTTCGCATCAGGTGGTCAAAGTATTGGAGTTTCAGTTCCAGCATCAGTCCTTCCAACGAATGTTCAGGACTGATTTCCTTTAGGATTGACTGCTTTGATCTCCTTGAAGTCCAAGGGACTGTCATGAGTCTTCTCCACCACCACAATCTGAAAGTATCAGTTCTTCGGCACAGAGCATTCTTGATGGTCCAGCTCTCACATTCGTACATGACTTCTGGAAAAAGAAAATAGCTTTGACTATACACACCTCTTTTAGTAAAGTGATGTCTCTGCTTTTTAATATACCGTCTAGGTTTGTCATAGCTTTCCTTCCAATGAGGAAGCATCTTTTAATTTCATGGCTGTAGTCACCATCCAAAGTGATTTTGGAGCCCAAGAAAATAAAATATGTCACTGCTTCCACTTTTTTCCCCTTCTATTTGCCATGAAGTAGAGGCACCCAATACCATGATCTTGGTTTTTTTAATGTTGAATTTGAAGCTAGTGAGGAGTGAATTTTTTCCTCTTTCACCCTCATCAAGAGGCTCTTTAGTTCCTCTTCACTTTCTGCCATTAGAGTGGTATCATCTGCATATCAGGGGTTATTGATATCAGATGTACAATCTGCAAATATTTACTCCCATTATATTGGCGGTATTTTGACTATGACATCCTTTGATGCCCAGTTTTTAATTTTGATGAAGTCCAATTTTTTTTTCCTTTAGTTTTTGAGCTAACGGTTTCATAAGAAGTAGTACTATAAAAATGATATAGCATGTTTAAGTCTTTGATCCATTTGAGTTAATTTTTGTAAATTAGGCAGCAATCCTATGTTATTTCAATGTCCAGCATCATTTGCTAAATTCTCTGTTGAATTGTTAGTACCCTTGTCAAAAACCAATTGACTATGACTAAATGCATTTATTTTTATACTCAATTTTGGATTTTCATTGATCTATATGACTCATTATTCCAGTACAACACAGTCCTGATTACTCTAGCTTTGCAGCATGTTTTCAAATCAGGAGATGTGATCTCACTGATATGTTCTTTCACAAAATTGTTTTCATTGTTGTGGATTCCTTGCATTTGCACATCTATTTTAGAATTAGCTCCTCAGTTTCTGTAAAAAAAAAAAAAAAGGCGGGGGTTGCTAAGATCTTAACAAGGATTGTATTGAATCTATCGATCAATTTGGAAAATATTTTAACTATGTGAAGTATTTAAATCCATGAACTCCTCTTTCAAGTTTTGCCCATAAAAATTCTCCTATGAACAACACAGTGTCCCTCCTCTCCATCTTTCTCTGTGTCTGTCTCTCTCTCTTCATCTCCTGATTCAGTGGAGTGAATTCTAAAAGGAAAAGGCAGAAAGAAGAAGGAGCTTGCTGGGTCCCTAATTCACTTACTAAAATGGAACCCCTAAGGAAAGCCTCCTAGGAAACACATGAGCAAGAAACAAACAGACATTGAGTTGAGTCAATGATGGTTTGAGAGGCTTTGTGATGTTGCTGTAGTATCGATGATATTCCTATTCAGTTCAGTTCAGTTCAGTCAGTCAGTCATGTCTGACTCTTTGAGACCCCATGAATCGCAGCACGCCAGGCCTCCCTGTCCATCACCAACTCCCAGAGTTCACTCAAACTCACGTCCATCGAGTCAGTGATGCCATCCAGCCATCTCATCCTCTGTTGTCCCCTTCTCCTCCTGCCCCCAATCCCTCCCAGCATCAAGTCATTTCCAATGAGTCAACTCTTCGCATGAGGTGGCCAAAGTACTGGAGTTTCAGCTTTAGCATCATTCCTTCCAAAGAACACCCAGGGCTGATCTCCTTTAGAATGCCAGGGCACGTTGTCTCATAATGTGTACTAGCTGGGAGATGGTGGGGTTGTTGTTATAAAATGATGATGAGGATGAGGATGATGACGATGGTGCTGTAGTGGCAGTAGTGATGTCATAGTGGTGGTGGTGGTGGTGATGAGGAGGAGGAGGAGAATGGTGATGATGGTAACAGTGATGATGGTGATGGTGCCAATGTTGAGGAGGAGGAAGATGATAGTGATGGTGATGGTGATGATGATGATGGTGATATCTATGGTGATGGTGGTGATGAAAATGATGATTAATGTTGCAGAAATATATTCAGAAAGGAACCATTCTTATTATTCCACTAAAATATCAATGAAGTAAAACTCCAGGTTCACTGATGTCTCAAAGTGTTTTTTTCTGTGGTGTGTAACTAGGAAGTGTTGCTTCACAGTCTCGGTTTGCTAGAGCTACCAGAGCAAAGTGCCACAGGCTGGATGGCTTAAACGACAGAAATTTATTTCTCACAGTTCTGGAGACTCGAAGTCCAAGACCAAAGTGCCAGCAGAGTTGGTTCCTCCAGTGACCTCCCGTCTTGGCTTGTAGACAGTGTGGCTTCGCATGTTCTTTCCCTCTGTATATATCTGGGTCTAAATCTCTTCCTATAAGGGCAACAGCCATATTTGATTAAGGCCCACCCTAATGATTTCATTTTAACTTTATTACCTCTTGGAAGACTCTGAATACAGTCACATGATGAGGTCCTGGGGGTTAGAACTTCAACACAGAAAGGTTGCAGTGGGGACAGTTCAGAACACAGCCCATAACAATTACCACTGTACTCTGAGCTCCAAAGAGCTCAGGAAAGAAAACTTGTCCAGATAATAGCTGTATACTCTTTCTGGAGTGTTGATCGAAACTAATCTTGGTTTAAACTTATTATACACATATCAATTTTACTCTCCTTTACCTGGAGATAGTGCTTTATTGTAGGACAATGGGAAAAGACAGCTATAGCAAATATAATTGGCTTTTCTCCCTGTTATTCAACTAAAATGCATGTGAGATATCATTTGAACATAAAAGAAAGTGAATTTCAGACAGAATTCCTACTGAGCAGAAAGTAAAGCTAACTCCCAATTGCAAATGAGATATCCTTTAATTGTTGATTCATCACATGTGGATGTACAGTAAGCACTTGTTCAAAGAAGCAAAGTATCTCTTGGCTTCACACAGCCTTTTAGAAGCACATCTGGGAAGGGATTTTTTAAATATGTTTTTCAGGTCCAAAAATGTTGGAAAGTCAAAAAACAGAATTAAAGGAATAATGGCATTTTGCACTGCTTTTAGAAATTGTTGTATTGTAGAAAAATCATCAAGGAGATTTTTATATTAATAGAATTTATTTTGAAGGCATCAGGAGGAATCTTCACAGAATGTAAAGTTAGTGCACATATTGTTATAGCAAACACTCTCATCATGATACAGTTTAATCAGAGACATCTTTATGTATCCAACCAGAGTGGAGTGAACTCACAGCAAAGTAGTCTTGAACTCATTCCTACCTGACCCCTTGAAAAATCTCACTTGGAAGAAAGATACATTTAGGAAGTGTTGCCTGAGGGTCTTGTGACCTTTTTGTTTCTCTTGTCTAGATATCCTCAAAGTAAGTATATCCTCAATAAGCAAAACCCCTTCTCACATGGTCCAGTCCTTTCTCCCTCACCCTTTAAAGCCCAAGAGACATTCAGGCCTCACTGAAGCATCCAGGCAGGCCTGGAACACCCTGGGGAGAAGTTCTAGAGTTTGAACCAACAACAATGCTACCCAACATTTATTAAGAGTATATTATTTGCTGAACACAGTTTTGACTTCATAGAGTCCAAGATTATAAAAACTCAAAAGGGCAGTTTCTGTGTGTCTTGTTCACTGCTGTTTGTCCAGTGCATTTCACAGGAACTCAATAAATATCTCATTCACTCTTCAGAACAATTATTTGAGGTTATTACCTTCGTCTCAGAGAAGAAGAAAACAAGGCCCAGAGGTTGAGACTAGCCTGGGTTTCAGGTCTAATAGGAGGCACACGGAACCAAAGCCAGGTACAACATCACCCTTAGTTATAAGCAAGAAAGTGGGGCTCCTCTCCAGACCTTATTCCACAGGGACCCCACACTTTATAGTGCTACCTTCCTCAAGAGTCTCTAAGTTCTTTCTGGTTTCTGGGACTGGCTGGGGTGGGCAGTGCCATCTGGGGATAACTCTAGGCTGGATTTGGACCTGCATGGGCTCTGATCCCATCTCTCTTTGGGAGAAATGTGCCTGACATACAGCTCCCCCACATGGGGTCAACCAGATGTCACAGAGATCTCCAAAACCTTATTCAAGTCAATCACAAACACTCAATGTGGTAAAGCCATGCCCTCCTACCTGAGTCAAAAGTTGTGCAGGATGGGGGACAGAGGTTCCTTGCATAAATGGGACTTCTCTTCTTACTCTGCCCACAGGCCCCTCATCTCTGCTCCCTGTAACAGGCAGGTTTGTGGAAGGCACCAAGAAAGACATTTCATCCTAGTGACATAGTCATTACAGCCCAAAGACTTCAAAGAAGAGCTCATTTTCAACAAAGCACAGTTAACAACTGTAGAGAGGGTTACTAGGAACTGATATTCCCTGGGCAGTCCAGTGACCAGCACCAGGAGCAGTGATGTCACTAGCATTCAGTAAATGGCCTGAGATACTGCTATGGCGAGATCTACGTTTCTTGTTGTTGTTTAGCCACTAAGTCATGTCTGACTCTTTTTGCAACCCCATGGACTGCGGCCCACCAGGGTTCTCTGTCTGTGGGATTTCCGAGGCAAGAATACTGGAGTGGGTTGCCATTTCTTTCTCTAGGAGATCTTCCCCAGGGATCAAATCCTTGCCTCCTTCTTGGCACACAGATTCTTTACCAACGAGTCACCTGAGAAGCCTGAGATCAATATTAATTCATTATAAAATCATTTCCCCAAAACAATACTATTGTGAGTAATGGTGGGAGATTCAGAATTATGCAGAAATAGTGTGTTTGGACCCCAAGAAGGTGAAGTGGGGCCTAGATATGGTGCAGAATCTTCATGTGCACCAACTTGGCAATAAACAAACATAGACATACTTCTTTCCCATCTATTATTCAAAACCTTGATTCTTAATAAAAAAAAAAATTCATGATAACATATGCAGACCCATGGATTTTGTAATGCATTTTGATAGTCACATTTTTATTGAAACTTTGATTTTGAAAGCTCAAGAGGTTATGCAAAAGTGGGGAGGGATGAAAATTTCTAGGGTGAGGAGAACACTGCATATTAACAGAGTTTTCATACAAATGTGGGATTCTTATACATGTGGTATTACAAATATACTTTATTTGTATTTTACATTGGAATATAATTGATTTATAATGTTGTGTTAGTTTCAGGTGAACAGCTAAGTGATTCAGTTATACATATGCATTTATACATTCTCCAAAGACCATAGTTTTTAAAGAAGTTTTGGGTTCAGAGCAAAAGCAAACAGAATATAGAGTTCCCCGAAACCCTCTCCCTGCCCACACAGTCTCACCTCCATCAACATTCTACACCAGTGTGATATATTTATTGCAATCAGTGAACCAACTCTGATACATCATTATCAACCCAGGCAAGCGGGGTACACTCTTTGTGTTGTATATTCTATAGGTTTTGGCAAATACATATAAAAGGACATATATCCATCATTACAGTATCATACAGAGTAGTTTCACTGCATTGACAATGTGTTTGTTTTTTATAAATAAACTTTTACTGGGAATAATTTTATGTTATAGAGAAGTTAAGAAAGATATTCTTCATCCCATTTCCCCTAATGTTAACATCTTACATGGCCATGGCATATTCATAAAAACTTAGAAATTAGCATTGGTATAATACTGTTAACTAATCTACTTACTTTCTTTGAATTTCCCCAGTTTTCCCACTACTGTTCTGTCCGCCAGCTCATAGTCCTACCCAGGGTCCCACGATACATTTTGTCCTCATATCTCCTCAGTTGTTTCCTATCTGTGACAGTTTCTCAGTCTTTCCTAGTTTTTTAAGACCTTGGCACTTTGAGGAGGACTGGTAAGGTACTTTGCAGAATGTTCCTCCATTGTGGGTTGCCTGATGTTTTCTAATGATAGACTGGAATATAATACCCTTTTATATCAAATTATTTATATACTGAAGTGAACAACAACAAAAAAATTTTGCCCAGAGCCTTGCACAAACTAGGCATTGCCCTACTCAAGATGATCGCCTTCCAAAGCCCATGATCTGGACCACATTCCTTTCCATGTAGCTTTCCAACCTGATTCCACCTACCCCAGTTCTATATTGACTGTTGACTTTAATCATAATGAGATGTCCTTTTCCACAATTGATTTCATATACACTGCCTTTCCCACCTGCAGTGCTTGTCTTCCTTCTATCTATTGAGTCAGTGAAACATTCAGGCTTAAACATAGTTTGATGCCTCACCTTTTAGGAAACTTCCCCTGAATCTCCATCCAGCCCACATTCACTTTGCATCTGGCTTGCCATGCTCTTTTAGTCTTGAGAATCTTTGGTGATTTCACCCATTGTTACCTATTGCTTTGTTTTCCCAGTCAGATTACAAACATCTTGTGGACAGGAATGTTTTATTTTTATCCATCATCCACATCGCTTAACTCCATAATGTCTAACAAGAATTCCATGAATAGCTGGAAAACAACTATTGAAAAAAGTAAGAGATCTCATTTTGGGGGGGAGGGGGAAGGGAGATTGAAAAACCTTTATTAGGAAAATCTTATTAGCAAAATTTTTATTAGTTAGCCCTATAGAATAATAATGGAGAAGGCAATGGCACCCCACTCCAGTACTCTTGTCTGGAGAATCCTATGGATGGAGGAGCCTGGTGGGCTACAGTCTATGGGTCACTAAGAGTCAGACACGACTGAGCAACTTCATTTTCACTTTTCACTTTCATGCATTGGAGAAGGAAATGGCAACCCACTCCAGTATTCTTGCTTGGAGAATCCCAGGGACAGGGGAGCCTGGTGGGCTGCTGTCTATGTGGTCGCACAGAGTCAGACATGACTGAAGTGACTTAGCAGCAGCATGGAATAATAAATGCAACTGTATTGATTTTAAAGGCTTCTACCCATTGTAGTAATGGAGAGAATATTTGCAAATAGAGAGCTCACTTGGCTTGGATTCTCTTTGAGACAGAATTGTTTGAGAAAAGCACTTTTATTCTGCTTAGCAAAAATGATCATAATGCCTAAAAAAGGTTATATTTTAGTAAAATGAAATATGATATTCATATTATTAATATCTTTAACCAATTCATTCTTTTCTTAAATTTGTTTTTTATTAAACTTTTTTTGTACTTGAAGTATAGCCAGTTAACAATGTGATAGCTTCAGGTTGACAGCAAGGAGACTCAGCCATACATGTACATATATCTATTCTCCTCCAAACTTACCTCCCATCCAGGCTGCCACATAACTGAGCAGAGTTCCCTGAGCTATACAGTAGGTACTTGTTGGTTGTCCATTTTAAAGATGCAGTGTGTACTTTCCATCCCAAACTCCCTAACTACCCCTACCCTCCATCCTTCCCCCCGGCAACCATAAATCCAGTTCTCTAAATCTGTGAGTCTGTTTCTGTTTTGTAAATAAGTTCATTTGTATCATGTCTTTTTAGCTTACACATATAAGGGATGTCATACAATTTTTCTGCTTCTCTGACTTATTTCACTCATTAGGACAATTTTTATCCTTCAACAAACAAACTATGCTGAAGTCATGTTAGGTTTTTTTCCAAAAAGATTCATCTTAAATCAATTTTTATTATATTATAATGACTTCCTCTAGAGATTTTTGGTTTTTGCAGCACACAAGGGTAAAAGGTTGTTTAAATTTTCATAAAGAAGAGTGATTTTTATTCATTCATTTATTCATTCATTCAACAATTATGGATGGAGTACTTACCATGAATTAGACCCTGCGATGAGCACAAGTGAGATAAAGATAAAAGACTGGCCTTATTCTCAAAATGCTCATAGGCTTGGAGGAAAAGGAATCAGAAAACAAAACAGAAACACAGGGAAACCAAACTGAAGCTAAGGCAGGGAGGAAGGGGAAGATGACTGATATTCATTCAATTTTTATTGTTTGGGGTTAAAATACAATTATAGAAATTTGTTTTGTTTTCCACAACCTGTAGTGGCCACAAGCCCTGAACCTATGAGTGTACAAGACACATTGCTAATCTTTTTCTTTTAAAAAAAAAAAAAAAAAGGTTAGTCCATACAAAGAATGGCTTCCCTGATAGCTCAGTTGGTAAAGAATCGACCTGCAATGTGGGAGACCTGGGTTCGATCCCTGGCTTGGGAAGATCTCCTGGAGGAGGGAAAGGCTACCCACTCCAGTATTCTGGCCTGGAGCATTCCATGGACTGTATAGTTCTTGGGGTTGCAAAGAGCCAGACACGGCTGAGCGACTTTCACTTTCATACAGAGAGTAAGAGAATTGGATAGAATTCAAACAGAAGTTAATTGCACCTGGAAATTTTATACTTATCTATTTCTCTTTTGTCTGGAACACTTTATAAGGTCATTCCTTTCATAATGGAATACTCACAAAATTAACTATAAACAGCTCATCAAAATTAGATTATTAGTTACAATACACTTTGATTATAATTACTCTTTGAGCCAAGCCTGCGGGCATGAGACTTGGTGTTATCAGTCACACAGCAGGGACAGGAGGCAGGGGTCAGTCCCTACTATTGTACTCACTGTAGGTACATCTCATTAGACTTTCCTTTTAAAACCAGAGCCTCAGGTGTGCCTTGCCTGTGGGTCAGCCTGTCATATCTAGTCTAGAGGTAGAAATGAGGTTGTGATTGAAGAACCAAGGCATTTTCTTCTGTTAAGGTACCAAAATCCCTGGATGATGAGCATCTTGGGAGACTTTTTTTTTTTGCAAAAGAAAATGAATATTTATTAAATCTCCAGATTAGGAATGCTTAATGGGAAAAGACAGGGGGGAAAATCACATTAAAAAAGACCAATTTATTTGGTTACTTTAAGAAGAAAAACCCATAACCAAAATTTAAAGGTACATTCACACAACTGGAAATACAAAGGCCCAGAAATTGTACGGAGAAAAATAGTGATCAAAGTCACTAAAAATAAAAAAAATTCCAAGCTAAAATAAGACACCACTTTTACCTATTGTTGTGAGGACTGGGTTTTTTGTCATTATTTCCTTGTTTTGTACTACTTAGCATTTTGGGAGACACTTTTTAACGTATATTTTCTAATGTGAAAATTAAATTGAGTGGGACTTCCCTGGCAGTCCAGTGTTTAAGAATCCACCTTGCAATGCAGGAGTCTCAGGTTCCATCCCTGTTTGGGAAACTAAGATCTCACATACCTGAAGGCAACTAAGAGGGAACACCACAACTACTGAGCCCAAGTGCTGCAACTAACACACCCAACACAACCAAATAAATAATATAAATAAATAAATTGAGTCATGTCAAAAAGAGAAAGGAAGTGTGTATAAAGAGAAGAAAACTGGGGGAAGCAGACAAGTGCCAAGGACCAACTTATTCTGCTACATACGTTGCTTTCAGAACCTGAATCTAGATCAGAAAATAAGAATTTAGCTTCAGAATAGTAACTTTTCTTTCTTTCATTCTTTTTTTTTCCCCAGTGGTGCCATATGATATATGGGATCTTAACTCCCCTGCTGCTACTGCTGCTGCTAAGTCGCTTCAGTCGTGTCCAACTCTGTGCGACCCCATAGATGGCAGCCCACCAGGCTCCTCTGTCCCTGGGATTCTCCAGGCAAGAACACTGGAGTGGGTTGCCATTTCCTTCTTCAATGCATGAAAATGGAAAGTGAAGTCACTCAGTTGTGCCCGACTCTTCGCGACCCCATGGACTGCAGCCTAGCAGGCTCCTCTGTCCATGGGATTTTCCAGGCAAAAGTACTGGAGTGGGTCTTAACTCCCCTACCAAGGATCAAACCTTTGGCCCCTGCACTGGGAACTGAAGTCTTAATCACTGGATCTCCAGGGAATTCCCCAAAAGTAACTTTTAAAACACTCAGTCTTCTGATCCCCAAACTGAAATTTAAATTTGGTGATTGATGTATTTTATCTATGTCTTTGGATAAAACCGTCAAGACAACATAATTACAGTTTCTTTTTTGTTTGTTTGTTTAAGAATCTGAAAAATGCATCTGAGTGAAGTGATTAACTCTTTGCTGAATTTTGATCAAGTGTCCTCCAAAGTAAAAAGAAGGTCAAATTAAAAGCTGTCCTTAATTAAAATGAATGAATAGAATTGATTTAATAAAATTGTAATGTTGTTTAATGACTGTGGGAGATTGTGTTCAGGGCAGAAAACTGACATTTTGCCATAATCAATGCACATTTTATTAAAATCAATGTGGTCTATTATGTAACGCCTATTGAAAGAAACTTTAATAAAGTTCAATCTATAAAATATAACCAACTCTAACTCAATTGAAATTTAACATAATGGTGGCTACAGTATTCATGCAGCACGTCAGCACTTACTCATTCAGTGCTTACTAGGTGCTAGGAACTAGAGAGTATTTACCAAAAGTCACTTTCCTTCCCTTAAGGCATGTAGCATGGAGTAAGTAGCTTAACATTTTGCATTAAATTCAAGTGAACATAAATGTATAGTATTTCACTAGCATGTTAAAGAACTATTTCTGTTACATTTTAAATAAAACTTCACCTTGAAAACCATTTTTGAATGCTAATAGCTTTCCCAGTTCTAATAAGTGACTCCAGTTGTTAAGGTTTCAAGTTCGAGGAAATTTTCGGTATTGGGGGAAAAGGCTACTTATCCTTTGCAGTGTGTACAACTTTGTGTCTTTTGGGTTTTCCTCTCCTACAATAAAAATTAGGTTTCTAGTCAGGCATATTTTTCACTTTAGCTTCCACAAGGCTAAGGTACTCGACCTCAGGAGTTACAGCTTGTACTGTAAGTCTTACCTACAAGCATCAAGATCTTACTTGTTCTTGACTGCCCATTACAACTTCTATTTTCCTGATCCTAATTCTTGATTTTTATTGATATTGCATTTCATTCTACTACATTTGCTTTTAATGTAAGATGCTTCAAAACCATTAAGGACAAGTTGTTTGAATAAAGCAAAATGTAACTTTAAAAAAAAAGATTTTTAGCCATTTGAGGGCTTAAACAATATCTTACTCATTTCCCTGAAGTTCTTTGCTCAATTCTTGTCACACAGTAGATACTCTAAATTTTTTCTTATAAGCAACAAGGTCCTACAGCACAGAGAAGTATATTCAATATCCTGTGATAAACCATAATGGAAAAGAATATGAAGAAAAATGTATATGCATAGCTGAATTACCTTGATGTATATAGCAGAAATTAACACATTGTAAATCAACTATACTTCAACAGAATTTTTAAATAAAAATAAATAAATAAATTTTAAATAAAATAAATAAGCTATAAGGATATATTTTACAGTATAGGAACTGTAGCCAATATTTCACAATAACTATAAAAAGATTTATCTTAAATTCAATAGATAACTTTATTCATTAGTTCAGCAAGTATATATACTGAGCACCTACTATATTCCAGGAATCTTGCTAAATGTTGAGGCTACCATTAGGAGTTACACAAGAGTTGTTAGAGCTGGCTAGTTGCTATAACAAAAACACTCCACATCTCAGGAGCCTTCAGCAAACACTGCTCATTACTCACTCATGGTGCAGCACTGAGCTGGGGAGGGAGGCTCTTTGTTTCATTACAGAAACTTCACTGTTTTCAATATACAGTCCCCAGTGTGGGCCTGGGTATCAAAATCCAGTGGGAAGATGAGAATGGAAGAAATTATAGAGGTTCCTGTGAGAGAAGGTAGAAGGACTAGTTTCAAATAGCCAGTCTCTTCCACTCACATTCCAGTTGCCAGAATTCAGTCCCAAACTCCCATCAAACTTCAGAAAATATGTATTTGTTGAAAGGGGCTGGGACAGGTTTTCCTGGATGAACAGGAGGAAACGGAGACTGGCTTGATGAGCATCAAGCACTATGCCCATCATGATCCACTCTTCTGGTTGCCATGAAGACCATTCATCCTCTCCCCCAGAAGACAACACAAAAACCTACCAGGAATTGAACCCAGGTCCCCTGCATTGGCAAATGGATTCTTAGCCCCTGGACCACCAGGGGAGTTCCAGGCATAGGGTTTTTAAATTGAGAGGGGGATACTTTTTTCTTTTATTTTTTATATTTTCCAAGATTGTAATTTAGTTGACAATAAACTGTCTTCAAAAATGCATTTAGATTCTGATTTATCCAATTCCTATTGATCCATGTAGCACTAACTACACCCAAAGTTCTTTCTGAGATTGTATCAACCCTGTCTCTTTTTTTGTATTTTTAATTCCTTTGTTTTTATTTTTGAGGTATAATGACATATAACATTAGTTTCAGGTATATAATGTAATGATTCGCTATTTCTCTATACTGCAAAATGATCATCACAATAAGTCTAATTAATATCCATCACCACACACAGTGTGGTGACTTTTTTTCGTGTGACGCAAACTCAAGGTCCACTCTCTTAGCAACTTCCAAATATGCAATACAGTACTATTAACTATAGCCACTATACTATATATTACATCCCTATGACTAATTTGTTTCATAATTGGAAGTTTATACCTTTTGACTCACTTCACCATTTTACCCATCCCCACCCCTGGCAACCACCGATATGTTCTTATATACACAAGCTCTTAGGGGATTTTCAAGGAGGAGGGTATTCCCAATATAAGTGAGATCTCAAACCTGTCAGTCTTAGTCTGCCTTGGATGCTATAATAAGTATCTTAGGTTGGGTGGCTTAAACAACAGTCTTATTTGCTGATCAAGTTGCCAGGTGATTTGATGCCTTCCTTCTTGCTGTGGCCTCCCATGATAAAGATGCTCTCTCGTGTCTCTAGAGAGCAGCCCTGTGAGTCACAGGCAAATGTAAGTTCCTGATATGACTTTCCCAGGAGCCCTTGTGATCCCCAGCCTCCTTTGCCTCCTAAGACCTTCCCCTTACACACTTCTTACATAAAATCCCCTTGGAGCTTACAATACCTGGAAATTTTGCTTTCAATTGACCAAATCAGCCTTGGTTCAAGAATTAGCTCCAAAGGGCTCTACCCAGAGACCCTCACAAGGCTTGTTACTGGGCCTGTCTCTCTCTGTCTGTACTCTGCCTTGACTTCACTTGGTGGCCTCTTGAGGCATTCCAGATACTCCTTCCAGGATCTGTGATTAATAAAATTCTCTATTTCAATTTTCCATGTGATCTGTTGTTGAAACACAGCTCACCAACCAGCACCCTGTGCCCCATTTAATTGACTGTTAATTTGACAAATTCATAACACTCCAAAAAGTTGCACCTCCAAACACCATCACACTGAGGCCTGGCACTTCAACATTTGAATTTTAGGGATAAGGACATTCAGTCTATAATGTTTAGTTTCTATACTTTAAAGCCTCAAACCTCATGTACTTGAGTGATATAGAAGGAGCTGAGAGCAGAGTTGATCAGACTGCCCAAATCAAATCAAATGTGAGTGCCACAGGAAGAGTTAAGCTCTTTGAGCTCTCCAGGCAGGCACGAACATGAACAAGAAAGTTGGAATGGTGTTTAATGAGCCAACCCACAGCATCACCAGTGATACTAATCAACCACAGTCACCCTAGCAGAACAGATATTGTTAAAGTATTACTTTAGTCCAACTGAGTACTCTTTAAAAATTTCTCATATGTGTTTATACTTTAGTAATTGAATCATCTTTTAAAATAAAATAATTGGATGAATTTCACAGAAAAAAAATCTAGATGCCAACATTTGGCTTATGGGCTTCCCACCCCCATGTCTTGCTCAAATGGTACCTTTTTCTGAAATGTCTTTCCCATCTTTTCTGACAAACATCTGCTAATGTTCCCAGTCATCTTTTCTCTGAAATCTTTTCTGATATAGACAATCCTCACCCACAAATGGAAATGAAAACTCTCTGCTCTTTGCTCACAAACTATGACTTCTGGAATTCTCCTAAATTTTCTTGCATTTGTTTGTTTGTAGATGAGTTTACTTCCAGCCCCCTCTACCAGTCCCCAGAGCAAACACAGTATCTCATTCAATCCCCAGTCACCAGCATTTACTTAGAACGTGGTAGGTATTTAAGATGTCTTGTTAAATACGTTGGGCTTCCCTGGTGGCTCCGTGTTAAAGAATCTACCTGCCAGTGCAGGAGACTTGGGTTTGATCCCTGGATTGGGAAGATCCCCTGGAAAAGGAAATGGCCACCCAGCCCAGCATTCTTGCCTGGGAAAGCCCATGGACAGAGAAGCCTGACCGTCCATGGGGTTGCAAAGGGTCAGACATGACTTAGCAACTGAGCATACATGCACACACATTCAGCAGATTAAATAGTATGCTCCATACTACTCTTTGTCTGTAAGGGACTCTATCAAGAGACTAAGCATTCAGAGTGACATAAAAGTGACTTGTAATCTAAAACTCCAAGTTAGAAGATGAGTCCCTTGATGTTATCATTTTAAAACCAGACATCTTCTAAAATGTGCGTCACTATAAGGTGGCTGAAGGCTTTCTCATGTGAGTTTACTGGCTGTGTGCTTTGTCTGGATTTCCTTATTCACCTGCATTTCCCTCATTCTCCAGGCCTAAGTCCAACCCCTGCAGACTTCCTCCCTCTCCTCCTGTATGAATCAAACTAGGGGCGCTCATCTTGTTGTCAGATTCGCCTGACAGATAGATTTGCTACAACAAATGAAAACACTAAATAAGCAGCTCCCATCTATTTTTTATGGCTGATATTCATCCCCAGCAAACAGCAAATGTTATCCCAGGATGAAAGCAACTATAATTCCTGAAGTTTTCATTTTGTGGTAAATCATAGTGAATATTTCCATTGTGAGACTTTTTTTAATGTAAAGCAATAGTTAAAATACATATACTTGTACTTTAAAAATTCCTTAGGAAAGTAACACAACCGAGTTTGGATCCAGAAACAATTGCATCATAGGTGGTTTAAAAATACCACCAGAAACATTTAACTTAGTCTTATTTTCTAAATAAATATATAAGCATAGATACATATACAGACAGATGCAATCAAGAGTTCAAAATGCTTAATTACAGGTGCCTCAGCTCCTGTCTATACCAAACTTTCATTTTTTACCCATCTCCAAGGTCATCACTAAAACTGGCAGCATTCCTGAACCTAAGATGTTATAGCAGCAGCTACTAGAGGCTCACAAACTCACCAGCCATCTAAACGCTCCATACCTCCCTGGGGAAACTTGACCGGAAGAGCCAGAGTGAATGGAAAATAGCTTCTGGGAGACTAATAATGATAGTAAGAGCTAATAATTATTAAGTAATTTATAAGGGGCTTCCCTGGTAGCTCAGATGGTAAAGCGTCTGCCTACAATGTAGAAGACCAGGGTTCGATCCCTGGGTTGGGAAGATCCCCTGGAGAAGGAAATGGCAACCCACTCCAGTATTCTTGCCTGGAAAATTCCATGGAGTGAGGAGCCTGGTAGGCTACAGTTCATGGGTTTGCAAAGAGTCGGACATGACTGAGCAACTACACTTCACAAGTAATTTATATGCATTATCTCTTTTAATCTTCATGACTGCATTTGAAACAAGCACTCTGATTAGTACCACTTTACAGTATTTTGGCCACCTCATGTGAAGAGTTGACTCATTGGAAAAGACTCTGATGCTGGGAGGGATTGGGGGCAGGAGGAGAAGCGGACGACAGAGGATGAGATGGCTGGATGGCATCACAGACTCGATGGACGTGAGTCTGAGTGAACTCTGGGAGTTGGTGATAGACAGGGAGGCCTGGCGTGCTGCAATTCATGGGGTCACAGAGTCGGACATGACTGAGCGACTGAACTGAACTGAACTGAACTGATGGAAGAATCAAGGCTTAGAAAGATTGCCCCAAATCACAAAGCTAGTAACTGACACTCCAGCACTCTTGCCTGGAAAATCCCATGGGTGGAGGAGCTTAGTGGGCTGCAGACCATGGGATCGCTAAGAATCGGACATGACTGCGCAACTTCACTTTCACGTTTCACTTTTCATGTATTGGAGAAGGAAATGGCAACCCACTCCAGTGTTCTTGTCTGGAGAATCCCAGGGACGGGGGAGCCTGGTGGGCTGCCGTCTATGGGGTCACACAGAGTNTGTTCTTGTCTGGAGAATCCCAGGGACGGGGGAGCCTGGTGGGCTGCCGTCTATGGGGTTGCACAGAGTCGGACACGACTGAAGCGACTTAGCAGCAGCAGCAGCAGTAACTGACAGAGGACTTGAAAACAGTGGACTTTTCTTTCAATTTGAAGAGCAATACAAAGAAAGATAATGAAATGCCATGTGTAATTTTCCTTCTTCATTTTTGAATTTGAATTAAGAGATAGGAATATTATAAATCAACTATGCTTCAATTAAAATTTTTAAATTAAAATAAAAGACAAGAATAGCTAGCAAGCATGTAAGCAGATTTTCCCCCTACTGGTGCCATTTTTCCAGTTTTGGGGGATGTCCACCAGAGTTCTATCTGATCATAATGTGCCTGAAAACTTGGCTGTGACATCCTTACTGATGAGGGAGAGTCTTGAATCAGTCTTTTCACCTGAGTTGGTTGTGATTAAAAATTTGCCACATGTCCAACTTTTTTTTAACTTCTCCCAACTCCACAGATTCTTAAAAAGGAAATAATGAGAAGATTGAAATTTCAATTTCATAAGCACCAAGTGTTCTGGTAATCAGTACAGGGACATCTGTATGGACTATCTCATTTCATCTTTGCAATATCCACATATGCAAAAGTTTTAAAACCAGAGGTTAAACAAAGTGTCTAAGGTCACAGAGGAATTTAGAGAAGGAACCAAAATCTCAACAGAGTTTGAACTGCCTGTACAATACAAGAGGTCTTCAACTCCTACTCCTCAGATGAGAGTAGTGCCAAAAACATAGGCAAAAGACTCAGCATTGTGCTTTACAGAACTTCCTCACCATTTGTTTCCTGCTTTCTTTTTTAACTTGAAAACATCTTGCACAAATGCATCCTCTGATTTTTTTCTGAGGTGCTGAATAAACAGTTTTGGTGATGTGTGGCCATGATTGCAAACTTGTCAGAATCCAATTATTAAACTGATACTTAGGTATTTATTGCTGTCATAAGAACTCTGCACAATGGCTTTGAAAAATTGCCCTGACTCATGGTTCATATCTGAGGCTTTATCAAATGCACATTTTTTAATATAATGTGGGTGCCAAGAGGTTACAAGCACATTGTGTTCATATTCAATAACACTCTATAGTCCTGGAAATAAAACACTGGATTATTTTTAGGGAGAATTTCTTCCTGCTTATATTTCTCATTCTAAAACTATAAGTCATCTATGAGAGGAACGTGGCAGTTTCTAAATAGGAAAGACAGTTTAAGAACTTTGAGAAAATAGAAAAATGGTCAGTCGGACATGGAGATAAGGATTCATACTGTACTACACATCACACAAATGCAAGGCATCATTTGTGTTCAGCAATTATTAATGGCATGTTTGAATCCAGTGAAGCTTTCCCTGAACTCACATCTAATTACTAGAACATCTACTGAGAAAATTTTGAATGATATGTAGTATGCAAGATCATTTTTCTTTTCATTTTTCAACATAAAATTTGTGGCACTCGGAACCCTCCTGCTTTAAGAAATGTTTGTGCGTGTGAGTGCTCAGTTGCTCAGTCATGTCCAACTCTGCAACCCTTTGGACTGCAGCTTGCTAAGCTCTCTGAACATGGAATTCTCTAGGCAACAATACTAGAATGGGTTGCCATGCCCTCCTTCAGGGAATCTTCCCAACCCAAGGACTGAACCCATGTCTTTTATGCATTGGCAGGTGGGTTCTTTACCACTAGCACCACCTGGGAAGCCCCCTAGGACATGTTTACAGGAAGCCAAAAAGGTCATCATAAAAATTCAGATAAATTATGTATCTCCAAGCAATAAATTTACCTGTAGCTTCCTGAGTTGGACTTCCCTTGTAGCTCAGCTGATAAAGAATCTACCCACAATGTGGGAGACCTGGAAGGGGAAGATCCCCTGGAGAAGGAAATGGCAACCCACTCCAGTATTCTTGCTGGAGAATCTCCGTGGACAGAGGAGCCTGGCAGGTTACAGTATATGGGGACACAAAGAGTCAGACACGACTGAGCGACTAAGCACTGCACAACACCTGAGTTACTCTCCCGGGTAAGCCTCAAAGGCAATTTCTGAAAATGATCCTCTGCATGTCCATTATTTCCTTCTTCTCAAGCATGACACCAGTTATTCCCAATTGCTAAGATGTTCATCAAGGGATGGGCTGAGATAAATGAACACCCCTTCTCTATCATTGATCGAGGTCTCTTCCCAGAGATTCTACTCATATCCCCCAGGAATCTATTACTGGCAGAAAATATGCCCTGGTCCACTCAGAATTTCAGAAATGGAGACAAGGACATTTCAGTGATTGCAAATTCTAGCACCCTAAACTCAATGACAGGGCTGGCTCTCTATCATCCATTTTTTTCTGGCAGCTCTAAAAGCACTACAAAGTGGGAGCTCATTATTTCAACATCCCCACAAAAGCCTGGTATCTGATGTATTTCTCAAGGAAGGAATAGAAAGAGGGAACATCAAGTAGAGCTTTTTGACTATAATTAAACACCTTTGAAGAAAGAAAGGTGATTGTCAATGGTTTATCAATAGTATAGATGAAGGAAGATGGGAAAACGAAAGGTGCCAGGACAAACTGCACATCTATAATGTACATAAGGCTGAGCTACAAGCATACTGTAAGTCAGGGTACCAAACTCAGCACTTCTGGCATTTGGACTCAATAACTCTTTGCTTTGGGGTCTGCAATGGGCATTGTAGAATGTTCCACAGCTTCCCTGACCTCCAATAGATGCCAGTAGCATCACCCCACCCAATCCCCAGCATTAAACAAACAAAAATGTTTTCAGACATTGCCAAATATCCCCTGGGGAAGAACTGGCCCTGGTTGAAATTCACAGCTGTAAGGTAAACAAATTAGTTTAAACCCTGCCTACAAGGAAGGAAGTACAATGATTCTTTTACCAGAGAAGAAATAACTGAAACAGTGAACACATACTTAGAGTTTATTGTGGGCCAGGCATCCTTGAAAGTAGTTTATATATAAACTCACCTATCTTTCATATAATCCCCAGGGGTTTATATAAAATATAATAGGTATTTTCATCCCCATTTTACATATGAAGAAGCTGAGGCACAGAACAGGTAAGGAAACTGCCTGGGGTCATATTTCTAGCACAGTCATCCCTCAGTATCCATAAGTTTCCAGAACTCCTCATGGATACCAAGGTTCCTGGATGCTCAGTCCTTTATATAAAATGACACAGTATTTGAACATAATCCTATGCACACCCTCCTGTTTAAAGTCACCTATAGATTACTTGTAGTACCTCATCCAGTGTAAATGCTATATAAATAGTAGTCAATACAAAGTAAAAGCTATATAAACAGTTGCCAGCACGGAGCAGCAAATTCAAGTTTTGCTTTTGAAATTTTCTGGATTTTCTTTAATTATTAATTTTGATCTGAGGTTGCTTGAATCTGTGGATCCAGAACCCATGGATCCAGAGGGCTGACTGTAAGAAATAGCCAGTATACACATGCAAGCAGCGTGTGACCCTTTGCAGGGTAACTGGCTACCCTTGGCTTGCCCAAGTTGATCCCACTGCAAAAGCAGATAGAGAACTCCACCCCAAGGCCATTGTCATTCCACTGCATAAATCTGTCTCCTAAAACAAAAGAGGTGGTACACTTGATGATGAAACAACTGCATTTCAATAAGAAAGAATAGCACCTTCCACTCTGTTAACTAAATCTGGCACATGCTCACCATGCCCACATGGAGAATCCATGGAGTTTAAGGACAGAGATAGGTGTCCCAGGAAAGGACAGGCAGTGTCTGCAGAAGAAACATCTGCTAGCCATCTTTCTCATGTTCACAACCTCATCCCTCTTTGGTCACTCATCTAAAAGAACACGTTCCACCATAGGTCATTTGTCTATGAGAATGATGAATGTTTGCAACTGTGTCGGCTGCTGCTGCTACTGCTAAGTCATGTCCGACTCTGTGGGACCCCATAGACAGCAGCCTACCAGGCTCCTCCATCCCTGGGATTCTCCAGGCAAGAATACTGGAGTGGGTTGCCATTTCCTTCTCCAACACATGAAAGTGAAAAGTGAAAGTGAAGTCGCCCAGTCATGTCCCACTCTTAGCGATCCCATGGACCGCAGCCTACCAGGTTCCTCCATCCATGGGAGTTTTCAGGCAAGAGCACTGGAGGGGGTCGCCAGTGCCTTCTCCAGCAACTGTGTCTAGGATGGCTCATTTTATGTATCAGGCTTGTCTGGGTTAAAGGCTACTCAAGGGATTGGTATAACATTATTTCTGAATGTAACTATGATGGTGTTTGTAGAAGAGATTAGCACTTGAATCAGGAAGTTGAGCAAGAAATCACCCAAGGAAGGAATAGAAAGATGGAACATCAAGTAGCACTTGTTGACTATAATTAAATACCTATGAAGAAAGAAAGGTGATAGTCAATGGTTTATCAATAGTATAGATGAAGGAAATGGGAAAAAGAAAGGTACCAGGACAAGCTGCACATCTGTAATGTACAGCCAGCCACTCACATCAGTGAGTGGGCATCCTCCAACCTCCTGAGGGCCTGAATAGAACAAAATGGCTTAAGAAGGTCAAGTATGCTCTCTTTGCTTGAGCTGGACCAGGTTGTCTTCTCCTGCCTCCTGACATTGGAGTTTGAGTTTCTTGGGCCTTTAGACTTAGATCGGGACCTACACCACCAGAATCCTAATTCTTAAGCCATCAGAATTGCCCTGAATTATGCCATCAGCTTTCCTGGTTCTCTAGCTTGCACACGGCAGGTGGTGGGACTTCTCAGACTCCAAGATCACATGAGACAGATAGNCTATTATTCTTATAATAAGTTGCCACCTGTATCTCCTCTTCTATTTCTCTGGAGAACCCTGATTAATCCAATGTCCTAACTGATCCAATGTACAATAAGAAGCAGAAATACTGGCTGAATTGTTCAATTATTAATTATTAACAACAGGCAACAACACCTGCTTCCTAAATGTACAGGCTCTTGATGAAGAAAACCCCACATTCAAGTCCTAGCTTCTCTATTCGCCAGCTCTGAAAGTCAAGAGTTCCCATGTCATCAAGTGAAATGAAAAGAAAAACACCACTTTGTGGAGGTCATCTTAGACAACAGATGAAAGCCCTGCTGAGGGGCTGGGAAGTCAAGCACTTTGTGGTTTGAACAAGGATGTGGAGGATGAGGATTTGGGCCAAGGGAGAGGATGTCAGACTTCCTTCTCACAACTGCCTTTCTGCACGAGAACAGAATGAAAGATACAGGTGAGCCCACTGTACTGTTAACTAACAGATTCCAGACCCATTACAGCATCTTCTCTCTTCCCCAAAATGAGACAGCCTATTGATTCTGTTTTGAAAAATCAAGAACTCATTTTCAGGAACATAACTTGCTTTCTTTTGCACACAAAGAAGCAACGCTAAAAAATAAAAATACCTATGCAACCCTCTAAAGCATCGATGCAAATGGGTTGAGGATTCCATCTTTACAATAACCCTTCTCTCAGGGGCATCAATATTAATCGAGTCACACTTTCTAGGAGGGTGAATCTCTAAATCTGCAAAGCTCCCAGGAACAGCTCAACTGCAAGCCGTTGACTCCAGGATCACACACTGATGTATAGCCCTCCTGGGTAGAAATCCTGGTGGATGCACCTACATATCTCCTGGCTGGCAGAGCCAGCTGTAGTGGGGTAGGGAATAGTCAGGGAGAAAAGATTCTTGAGAATGCAGGTAAAGGACCTCCTACTTTCACCAGTCATTTAGATATTCTGAGCCACTCCACCAGACTCCCTATATCATCACTTCAGTTCTCATCATATCCTCCCTACCCTCCATAAACACTTATCTCTCTGGCATTCCGACAGAGAGAAAAGCCAAGAAGAGAGGTGGCCAAGACTCCGCAGGTTACATAGCAGCCACTTGCCAGAAGGTGCTCAGCTAAAGCCTGCCTTCTGTTTTTCAGGAGTTTCCAAGTTCTACTCTGCTCCCTCCCACACTGGTGCCTTTCCCACTCCCTCTCCAGTTTCATATGCCAAGTGGCTTCTCCTGAGTCACTTCCCCTTTCCTTCCAGAAAATCGCCCCTATGGAACACAGATACCTTACCTAGTCTGAACTGAGAAGCGTATTCTTTTCTAAGAACCGGAATACTATGCTGATATTTCCCCAACTAGAAGCGTAAACAGATACACTAAACACTAAAGACAGTAACACTAATAAATAGCACCTTCAAAGATAAAATATATAGGGTCAATGTTGACAAATTTTGTTATGCTTTTTCCTTTATTTAACTGCTGTCAATCACAGCTAACTTTAACCTTGTTAGATTCTGTTCAGTTCAGTTCAGTTCAGTTCAGTCTCTCAGTCATGTCCGACTCTTTGCGTCCCCATGAATCGCAGCACACCAGGCCTCCCTGTCCATCACCAACTCCCGGAGTTCACTCAGACACACGTCCATCGAGTCAGTGATGCTATCCAGCCATCTCATCCTCTGTTGTCCCCTTCTCCTCCTGCCCCAGTCCCTCCCAGCATCAGAGTCTTTTCCAGTGAGTCAGTTCTTCGCATGAGGTGGCCAAAGTACTGGAGTTTCAGCTTTAGCATCATTCCTTCCAAGGAAATCCCAGGGCTGATCTCCTTCAGAATGGACTGGTTGGATCTCCTTGCAGTCCAAGGGACTCTCAAGAGTCTTCTCCAACACCACACTTCAAAAGCATCAATTCTTCAGCACTCGGCCTTCTTCACAGTCCAACTCTCACATCCATACATGACGTAACCTTGGAATAGAATTATCTCTTGCAATTCCTTAACCATCTCAGACTTAAAACTGTCCTAGGACATCAAAATAGGATTTTATATTTTGTCATCAGGAATCCCTACAGTGATGCCTGCCATACATCTTTCAGAAATGATTACAACACAGCCTGTTGTTTAAGCCACTTACTAAAGGTTTTACTGCCCTGTTGTAAACCCTCTAGAATATATAGAGAAAGAGGAGACAAAAATCTACCCTTGTGATGAAGTACCTAACAACCCAGGAAGAGCAGAAATGACTTCCAATCAGAAAACATTTTCTACTTAACTCTTTAAATTGGATAAAACAATATACAGCCGAACATGTGTTTTCTGTGGCTGCTGATGGCTGGATGGATGAGACCCTGCATGTAATCTCACTTCCTTCAGCAACTGTTGGGGCTTGAAAGCAACCAGCTTCTCTTAGCCTCCAGGTACCATGTAAGATTCTAACAAACCAGAACCTCTGAAAAACAAATTTAAACAAGGGTTTAATTTGTTTACATTTGGTTATACAAAGATTTAAAGTATCTCCATCACGTCTTCCCCAGAGATATTTGCATTATAACAGGGATCCCTGATTTGGCAAGTTGAAGCAGTACATGTCCCATGTTATAATGCTAAATAGGCGCATCATTGAGAGAACTGTAACTATTACAAAGGGGAATGCATTCTCTCATTCATTAGGTATTTATTAAGGGCCTGCTATGAGTCAGGCATTGTTCTAGGGGAATGAAAATATAGTGAATATACAGACTAAAATCTCCCTTCTTGAAAAAGGGATCTTACTACACTGTTGGTAGGAATGTGAATTGGTGCAGCAATTATGGACAACAGTAGGGTGGTTCCTTAAAAAACTAAAAGTTGAACTACTTGATAAGACAGCAAACCCACTCCTGGGCACATATCCAGAGAAAACCCTAATTTGAAAAGATACATGTACCCAACATTCACTGCTGCGCTACTTAACAATAGCCAGGATATGGAAGCAACCTAAATATCCATCAATAAATGAATGGATAAAGAAGATGTGATACATATATACAATGGAATATTACTCAGCCATAAAAAGAAATAAACAATGCCGTTATCCTTTTTTTCCTTCTCTAGGTTCATGTCCAGCAACACGGATGGACCTAGAGATTATCATAATAAGTGAAGCAAGTCACACAGAGAAAGACAAACACCATATGATATCACATATATGTGGAATCTAAAAAAATGATTACGAATGAACTTATTTACAAAACAAAAGTAGACTCATAGACATAGAAACAAATTTATGGTTACCAAAGGAGGAAGAGGGGGAAGGAATAAATTAGATGTTTGGAATTAACATACACATACTACTATGTACGTAATAGATAACCAACAAGGACATGACACTGGGAACTGTATTCAATATTTTATAATAACCTATAAAGGAAAAGAATCTTAAAAGGAAGGATAGATAGATAGCTGAACAACTAAATCACTTCGTTGTATACCTGAAACCAACACAACCTGCAAATCAATTATATATCAATAACTTAAAACCCCCCTCCTCATGAAACTGGGGAAGCCCCCTAGAAAGTTATGGGGGCTTCTAATTTTGAAAGATAAGATTATATTTTTTATTTCCTCAACATTTTGTCTGGTATCTAAAACAATTCTGACTTCATGACTGTTCATTTTCTAGCCAACATCCATTGAGGGCCTGACACTGCAGAACCAGAAATGACTGTTGTGATTCTTACTCTTGGGGAATCATAGTTCCTGCTTCTAGCAGGTTTTAGCTGCTTCTGTGGTTGTCTAAACAGAGCAGAGGAGCAGCAGAAGATGATGGCAAGACTAATTAGATGGGAGAGAAGAGGCTGGTTAGAGCGGGAGCTGCTAAACTAAATCTTGGAGCACAAGTAACTGAACCCCAGGTTAAAGGAGACAGATGAGGGGTAAAGGAAGAGATGGAAACTCCAGGCAGAGCACAGAGTGGGGAGCAAGACAGGGAAATAAAAGGCACCATGGTGTGTCTGGAATAAACTAAAAGTAATAGTGGTCCTTTATCCCAATCCAAAGTTGAGGTCCTGTGGAATGTATGCTCAAGGCTTTCTCAGCTTCTTCTTGGGGCAGATAGGTATCGACCCACAGCCCATGCCACTTCCAAGAAAGAAGTTTGAATTCTCTAAAACTCCAAGAAAAACCAAGCCCACATGCTTCTGTGACTAGAATACTTAACCTTGAGTCAGGGAAGAAGCATTTTGGGTCTTGAGAGACAGAAGTGATACACATTTCAATCCAACCTACACTTCCAAATCCTGAAAGATGAGGTCAGACACTTGCTTTTTAAGAAAGCACACTTTGTAGGGCCTCCATGCAGGTCACTGTGATGGCCAGCCCTTAATCTGCCTTCACTTGTGGCACTGTTTGTCTCCTCAGTCTTGTGCACTGCAGGGAACTAAATATGCCTTTAATATTTATCTGTGCTGTGAAAACTGCTTCTACATGCATCCCTTTGAGGGAAGTAGCCAAGATCAATGCAGGACTGACATATACTAAATGAAGAAACAAACAGAAATATTTATTTCTCTGTCCACAGACCATAGTGCCTCCTGAGGGTGAGTACAAATTGGCAGCAACACTATAGAACTCCAAGTGGGCATCAGCTACCTCTGTGAAGGCCAGGGCTGTACAAATTTTTTTCTCTCTTTATATGAGCGAAATCTATGCAAAAACGTAATACAAGGAAAATTATTTATATTTTAAATGCAGTTTCTACATGACTGTTCTTAGAGTCTATGTCTCAAACTTAGTTTTGTTTGGGGTTATAGTAAGTAGGACATTGAGTATCAGGTATTTAGATACTTTATCCTATTAAATTCAGACTGTCAATTTCAGCAGCATTGCTGAGGTTTCACACATTGTGAAACAAGCAAGAGTGGGGGACAGGGTGGGTATCTTGCCTGAGAACCTCAGTAACAGTGGTTCAGTTTACAAGATTCATCTGGTTCCAAACACAATGCCATTTTTCCATAAACATCCCTCTCCATGAGTTTCAAACATATGACTATATAAATCTGTAACACATAAACATGAATACTGCATGTATTAGGTGAGTTTCCCCAGGAGCAAATTCCTGAAGCAAGGATAAGGAGCAAATTATTCATTAAAGAGTATCTAATGGAAGAGAGACAGAGAGAAAAGGAGGAGCCAAGTAAAGGTGTGAGCTCAAACAGTCTATGGAAGCAGCCTTAACCCATCTTACAGAGGCAATCAGGAATGTAAGTTATGTTCAGGGCCATCCCACCCATGGGAGGGAGCCAGGCCCCCATGACCTCGTAGCCTTAGGTCACCAGGAAGGGCTGCCCAGGGATGATATAGACTTTCTATAGGAATCATTCCATTGGCCTGTCTTACTTGAAATAAGACAAGGGGAGAATTGCATAGAGAAATTAGAATATGTCTTAGAGGAGGCATACAGAGTACAGATGAGGCTATAATATTTCAAAGGAAATGCTCATCACCAAAAATAGGGATAGGGCTAACCAATACGTAGATCCACAAGCAGCAAAAGCACCAGCCCCTCCCCAGCTATCCTAAAAACAGAGGTTTGAATCTGCAACAGTGGGCCTTAGACTTGGTGTCATGAGCTGCTGGTGTGGGAACTGAGGGTCTTTTCTTAAGCTTCAAGTGTCTTCTGAGGATACGTGGAGTATATTCCCTGAACCCCACTTAAGATCCACTTGGATCCTCCAATCTTAAGCCTACTTCTCACTGTGCTTGACATCTTTGTAATACTTTGACAAATTTGGAGTCTTTGCTTGGTTCTTCCTATTTCCCCTCTCTGAGAAGCAGAGCCTAATTCCTGTATGATGCAATGGAGACCTGCATAGTGTAAGGTTACCAAGGTTATTGGAGAAGGAAATGGCAACCCACTCCAGTACTCTTGCCTGGAAAATCCTATGGACAGAGGGGCTTGGTAGGCTACCGTCCACAGGGTCACAAAGAGTCGGACACGACTGAGCGACTTCACTTTCACTTTCACCAAGGTTATAGAGACATTGGTTTGCAACTTGCTTCTGCCACTTACAAGCCCTGGAGGTTGGGTGAGTGACCTAATTCCTCTGAATTTCCCCATCCATTAAATGGAGAGCAATAAGACTAGCTCAGAACTTCTTGTGAGACAGAAAATTTGCTTGCTAGGTAGAAAAAAAAAGAAGAAGAAAGAAAGTGAAGTTGCTCGGTCGTCTTTGGACTATAGCCTACCAGGCTCCTCTGTCCATAGGATTTTCCAGGCAAGAGTACTGGAGTGGGTTGCCATTTCCTTCTCCAGGGGGACTTCCTGACTCAGGGATCGAATCTGGGTCTCCCGCATTGCAGGCAGATGCTTTAACCTCTGAGCCACCAGGGAAGCCATGTAGCAAAGTGTTATATAAACCTATCTCTAGAAACCACCTTAAAATAAATCCTTTTAACCTCTCCCTCCCTCTCTTTTCCTCCATCTCTTTCTTCCCTTCTCCTCCTTCCATCTGTCTAGCAGTAAACTGAGAGGAGAAAGAGATAAGAGAGAACACCTTTAAATGAAATCTGACACAGGCCCGTCACCCACCAACACAAAACAGTAGCACTGTTCCAAAAGATCCTTGATGCTCATTCAACCGTTTAGAACAAAGAACCTTGGAAGTTACCCACACTGGAGCTCCTTACTTAATGAGATCATTGATCCTGTTGTTGGACCCAAGTTTAAGTTCATGTGCCCAATGCTGAAACAAACAGAAACATCAGAGTTTGGAGCAGAGGTTTATTATAGGGCTAAGAAAGGAGCATTCTCTGTCCAAAAGCCCCAAACTCTCTGAATGGCTTTCTGAGAAGAGTTTTTAAAGGCAATATTTTGGGTGAGAGCTGCAGGGTGCATGACTTTCTTCTGATTGGTTCGTGATGAGGTAACAGGAATCTCCTGCTCAGCCTGAAGTTATTCTCCTCTGCCTGAGTGAGGGCCTTAGCTCCTAGAGAGCAACTCAAAGACATGTATCAGATTGCTATCCACTGAGGAGAAACTAGGACTCTGTTTTATCACAAAATTGTTGTTTCTTAGAACTTCCCTGGTGGTCTAGTGTTTGCAAATCTGCCTTCCAATGCAGAGGATGCAGGTTCGATACCTGGTCCAGGAAGTAAGATCTCACATGCCATGGGGCAACTAAGCCCACACTCTACAGTGAAGAGCCTGCGCACCACAAGAAAAGACCCAGTATGGCAAAAGTTAAAAATTAATTGATTAATTTAATATGAAATTGCATCCTTCTTAAAAAAAAAAAAAAAAAAACTTTCTTGACTGTGTCTTCTTTGTTTCTGCATCCCCTCCCTTTCCTAATTAGTAACTTCTTGGGCCTGCTCTTTGGAACTTGAGGGGGCTGAAGCCTTTTTGTACAGACAGGAAGTAGGGAATGTGGAGACAGTTTTGCCATACATCAACATGAGTCCATCACAGGTGTACACGTGTTCCCAATCCTGAACCCCCCTCCCACCTCCTTCCCCGTACCATCTCTCTGGGTCATCCCAGTGCATCAGCCCCAAGCATCCTGTATCCTGCATTGAACCTAGACTAGTGATTCGTTTCTTATATGATATTATACGTTTCAATGCCATTCTCCCAAATCATCCCACCCTCTCCCTTTCCCACAGAGTCCAAAAGACTGTTCTATACATCTGTGTCTCTTTTGCTGTCTCACATACAGGGGGTTATCATTACCATCTTTTTAAATTCCATATATATGTGTTAGTATACTGTATTGGTGTTTTTCTTTCTGGCTTACTTCACTCTGTATAATCGGCTCCAGTTTCATCCACCTCATTAGAACTGATTCAAATGTATTCTTTTTAATGGTGGAATAATACTCCATTGTGTATATGTACCACTGGAGACAGTTTTATACCTGGCTGGGTCCCACAGGGTCTTGTTGGTTTCAGACCCTCTGTTCTACAGTCCCATCGCACATTGTGCTGACACTCTCCTAGAATTTATCCCACTGGATTTTGACTTTCTACTTTTGTATTTAACTTCCTACTGAAACGTAATGGCAGAGAAACAAATTTACTCCTTTCTAATCTCAATCTCCCAGCACTTCTGACACATAAAAGGCATCAAAACAGAGTAGGTAAATGAATAAATGAACCAACTAATGAAAGCCATTTCAGAGATTGTAGCATGGTAGGTTCAGATGTCTAATCCAATATGGTGGATATACACTGCCAAGTGAGTCAAGTAATCAGATTTTTACAATACTCTATCTTTGGAAGCTATGGCAATATATATCTACTAACTTGATTAGAACCATATGCATCTTGTTTTGACATATCAAAAATAAGTTTAAGTGAAATTTTATACCATGCAAATGAGCATCTGGAACAACATAACACATAGAAGTCAATTTTCTCCTCTTGAAAAATGTTTATGGGTGAGCCATGTGGGGCTGTGTTGAAAGAAGATTTAAGTTATAATAATGTATCTGATAATTAAACTTCATGGGCCAATGATTGCAAACTTCATTGTCCCTAAGGCTCACTCAGGTAATTTAAATCAACAAAGTAGGCCATGTGTGAATTTTAGCAAGCTAAAGACTGAGGGGTGTGCTCTATCTAGCTGGGGTAGTTGTGATCCAGCTCAGAATATTATCGGGCCAGTTTTTCAAAAGGAACCAGAAATGTAGAATGGGAAATCTCCCATTTTTATTTACTTATTTGTTTTCATTTTTAATTAGAGTATAATTGCTTTACAGTGTTATTTTCTGCTGTAAAACATCGTGAATTAGCTATATGTATGCATATATCCCCTCTGTCTTGAGCCTCCCTCTCACTTCTCTCCCTCCAAATCATCACAAAACACTGAGCTGAGCTCCCTGTGCTATACAGCAGCTTCCCACTAGTTATCTGTTTTATACTTGAGAGTGTATATATGTCAGTCCTCAACTCCTAATTCATTCCAGCCTCCTATCCCAATCCCAGTGTCCACAAGACCCTTCTCTATGTCTGCGTCTCTGTTCCTGCCCTGGAAATAGGTTAATCTGTACCATTTTTCTCAATTCCATAAATGTAAGCCAACATTATGTTCACCAAACAAAACTTGTCTGTTGCCTGGATTTAGCCTGTGGGCTTGTAGTCTAAATGATAATGTGGGTGAAAAACTAAAAATCTAAGAAGTCTGCAGCAGCTATGCATTGACCAAAGTGAGTCACTAGAAGACTCCTGCCTCTATTTTCTCTTTAGTTCTTTGTTACACCCCTAGGCACTTAGTCTAAGTTTCTGCAAACAATGAGGGTTTTAGACAGATTTTACCAACTGGAAGATTATAGTTGGGAACAAAGCAGGTTATAAATAAATAAGCCACACAGAAGGCAAAATTGACTATTTCTATTTTTTGTGCCAAATTGTACAGGTTCTTCTATCACAACCTCTACAACTCTGTTGGCTCTTGGCATTTATGAGTTTAACTTTTGCAGTTTCAATTACATGTGATCAGACCCAAAGGTCAACGATGTATGGAAAATTGACTTTTTGTTGAGGACTAACTGGGGAATACAAGTATTGAGAAAACAACAGAACTAGAAAGACAGGAACTCACAGCCAGGCAGTTCAGCTCAACACACACCTCATCTCTTTATTTCCTGGGGAACTTCCCCGTCAATCCAGTAGTTAGGGCTCCACACTTCCCCTGCAGGGAAAAGTGTTCAATCCCTGGCCAGGAAACTGAGATCCCAAATACTGCACACACAGCCAAATAAATAACAAATAAAAATCAAGCAAGCTACTATTGGTTCTTAATACATGCAGACATAAAAGCCAACATTTAGGGATGATAAAAAAATAAGAAAAGAAAGTAAGGTCTTCACCTTTTTCAGAGCTGAAAGTTAGCCCCTTGAACCACCTCCTTCACTTGGCATTCAGAGCTCACTTTCTCCTGATGCTCCTTGGATCCTGCTGTTCACTGTTCTCCAATCCTTTCCCAGGTTCCTCCTCATTTTTCCAACGTCTAAATTTTGGGAGAGTTCAGTGCTAACCCCTCTATTCTCTATTCATTCTCCAGGGGATCTGAGTACACTCATACACCAAGGACTCTCAAATTCTGATGATTTCCAGACCAGATTCCCCCCTGCCCCCACCTTAAACCTCAGACTCCTACATCCAGCTGCCCACTCATCAGCTTCACTTGTTTTCTTTTCTAAAATACAACAAACCCAAATCTAGTCTTCATTTATCTCCATTTGGGGTGCCCCCACCCCAAACATGCTCTTTCCTTAGTCTTTCCCATCTTGACAATCACTCCTGGCTGCCAGTCACTTCAGACAAAAGCCTGGAGTTGTCCTTCTTATATGTTGTTTCTCATCCTGCATCACAATCCACCATCAAGTCTTTTTAGCTCTACGTTTGACACACGTCTAGAATCTGCCCTTCTTACCATCACTGTTCAACCCCAATCTCCCAGCATAGTCCATCAAAACCATTTACACAGCCCAGCATGTGCTTTTGCTGTTTCATCCTTGCAACCCTCCAGGTTATTCCCAACAGAGCAGGTGGAATGCTTTGGTCAAATGAAAGTGTAGGAGAGGAAAAACCTAACTCTTTCCTCCCTCCACCCTCATGCGTTCTCCAGATAGGGCTCTACAAATTAGGCTGACAAAAAGATAAACAAGAGGGAAACAAATAGAAGTTGATTCATGTGGGCATTCACATACACATGGGAGACATCAGTGATGGTGACTCCAAGAGGCAATTAGAAGTTGAACTTAAATAGCATCTTAACAAAAGAATATTAACTTCATAGAGAAGGGACTAAGGTCCATCTAGTCAAGGCTATGGTTTTTCCTGTGGTCATGTATGGATGTGAGAGTTGGACTGTAAAGAAGGCTGAGCGCCGAAGAATTGATGCTTTTGAACTGTGGTGTTGAAGAAGACTCTTGAGAGTCCCTTGGACTGCAAGGAGATCAGCCCTGGGATTTCTTCGGAAGGAATGATGCTAAAGCTGAAACTCCAGCACTTTAGCCACCTCATGCGAAGAGTTGACTCATTGGAAAAAACTCTGATGCTGGGGGGGATTGGGGGCAGGAGGAGAAGGAGACGACCCAGGATAAGATGGCTGGATGGCATCACGGACTCGAAGGATGAGTCTGAGTGAACTCCGGGAGATGGTGACGGACAGGGAGGCCTGGCATGCTGCGATTCCTGGGGTCGCAAAGAGTCGGACATGACTGAGCAACTGAACTGAACTGAGAGAAGGGACAAGATAGAAAGGAAAAGGATTTTGAGTTGAACAGCAAATTATGAGAAGGTAAATATATGGAGGAAACTAAGGTGAGAGTTGGACCAAAAAGAAGGCTGAGTGCCAAAGAATTGATGCTTTCAAATTGTGGTGCTGGAGGAGACCCTTGGAGATTCCCTTGGACAGCAAGGAGATCAAACCAGTCAATCGTAAAGGAAATCAACCTTGATTATTCATTGGAAGGAATGATGCTGAAGCTGAAGCTCCAATACTTTGGCCACCAGATGCAAAGAGCCAACTCATTGAAAAAGACCCTGAATCTGGGAAAGATTGAGGACAGGAGGAGAAAGGGGTGACAGAGGATAAGACGGTTGGATAGCATCATCGATTCAATGGACATGAGTTTGAGAAAACTCTGGGAGATGATGAGGATAGGAAAGCCTGACATGCTGCAGTCCTCGAAGTCACAAAGAATTGGCTATGACCTAGTGACAACAATAGCAGATGCAGAGTAAGGGCATTTCTAGCAATACTTGCTACTTAGATTCTTCTGGGACCATCTCTGGACTAATAAGCATCTAGAATTATCTCCAGGGTGATTAAGGACAAGAGCAGTCTTGCTCTTCCTGGTAGAGAGGGGGCCGTCTTGTTTGTGCTTTTTCTCGATTATCTTGATCTCAAAAACATCATTAGGCCAGTATGGTACATTTGAGAGACAGCATACCATGAAGCCCTTCAAATGGCTTCTTCCCATGCCTCTCTTCTGCTCAAAACCCACCAGGAGCTGCCCACATTTTTCCTTATCCAAGGTAGCCATAAAATTTGGAAACAGAGATTGTATTATTTGATTGTACTGTCACATTATGTTAAGTGACACTATATATTCATCTGTTTCCAGGTTTGCTTGTTTGTTTATTTTTAACAACTCTGTAGAACCCCAATTATTTACCAGGACCTACACAACCATGTATCCATACACAAGAAACCTTCACTTCCTCTCTCCCTCATCACTTCCTCTTCCTCTTCTTCAGCCTTGCTGGCTTCCTGGCTGCCTATTGAGCACATCAATTTCATTCATTCCTCAGGCCCTCTGCCATGCAGACACCTGATATTTATAAGGTTCACTCACTCTGTGTTCAGCTGTCACTGTATCCAACTGCAATATCTCTCTCTATCCCCTTAACCGACCTTATTACACATTGCCTGTGTCATTCAGTTCAGTTCAGTTCAGTTGCTCAGTTGCATCCAACTCTTTGTGACCCCATAGCTGTAGCATGCCATGCTTCCCTGTCCATCACCAACTCCCAGAGAATGCTCAGACTCATGTTCATCAAGTGATGCCATCCAACCATCTCATCCTCTGTCGTCCCCTTCTCCTGCTTTCAATCTTTCCCAGCATCAGAGTCTTTTCTAATGAGTCAGCTCTTCATATCAAGTGGCCAAAGTATTGGAGTTTCAGCTTCAGCAAAAGTCCTTTAGGATGGACTGGTTTGATCTCCTTGCAGTCCAAGGGTCTCAAAAGTCTTCTCCAACACCACAGTTCAAAAGCATCAATTCTTCAGCATTCAGTTTTCTTTATTGTTCAACTCTCATATCCATACATGACTACAGGGAAAACCATAGCTTTGACCAGATGGACCTTTGTTGGCAAAGTAATGTCTCTGTTTTTTAATATGCTGTCTAGGTTGTTCGTAGCTTTTCTTCCAAGGACCAAATATCTTTTAACTTCAAGTCAGCATTTGCAGTGATTTTGGAGCCCAAGAAAATAAAGTCTGTCACTGTTTCCATTGTTTCCCCATCTATTTGTCATGAAGTAATGGGACTGGATGCCATGATCTTAGTCTTTTGAATGTTGAGTTTTAAGCCAGTTTTTCACTCTCTTCTTTCATTTTCATCAAGAGGCTCTTTAGTTCCTCATCACTTTCTGCCATAAGGATGGTGTCATCTGCATATCTGAGGTTATTGATATTTCTTTTGGCAATCTGATTCCAGCTTGCGCTTCATCCAGCCAGGCATTTCATGAGGTACTCTGCATATAAGTTAAATAAATAGGGTGACAATATACAGCCTTGACATACTCCTTTCCCAATTTGAAACCAGTTCCATGTCAATTTCTGTTTCTTCTTGACCTGCACATGGATTTCTCAGGGGGCAGGTAAGGTGGTATGGTATACCCATCTCGAAGAATTTTCTACAGTTTGTTGTGATCCACACAGTTAAAAGCTTTAGCATAGTCAATAAAGCAGAAGTTGATGCTTTTCTGGAATTCTCTTTCTTTTCATATGATCCAATAAATGTTGGCAATTTGATCTCTGGTTCCTCTACCTTTTCTAAATCCAGCTTGAATATCTGAAGTTCTCAGTTCATGTACTGTTGAAGCCTGACTTGGAGAATTTTGAGCATTGCTTTGCTAGTGTGTGTGATGAATTCAATGCCAAATTCAATTCTTTGGCATTGTCTTTCTTTGGGATCGGAATGAAAACTGACCTTTGCTGAGTTTTCCAAATTTGCTGGCATATTGAGTGCAGCACTTTCACAGCATCATCTTCTAGGATTTGAAATAGCTCAGCTAGAATTCTGTCACCTCCACTAGCTTTGCTCATAGTAACATTTCCTAAGGTCCACTTGACTTCACACTCCATGATGTCTGGCTCCAGGTGAGGGATCACACCATAGTGGTTATCTAGGTTATTAAGATAATTTTTGTGTAGTTCTGTGTATCCTTGCCACCTCTTCTTAATACCTCCTGCTTCTATTAGGTCCATACCATTTCTGTCCTTTATTGTGACCATCCTACATCCTATCACTATCTGACATAAATGCAAGTTTCATGAGAGTTTATGACACTTAGTACATGCTCAATAAATATTTGTTGTATTAATGAATAGCTTAATTAACGAATAGCTAAGCATGACAAATGACCTGAAAGAGATTAGTTTCTCAGCTTCATTTTTTGTTTATCTATTTTTTGGCTGTACAGAATGTGGGATCTCAGTTCCCCAAGCATGGATTAAACCCCCACTCCCTGCATTTGAAGCACAGAGCCCTTAACCATTGGCCCACCAAGGAAGTCCCTATTTTTCTGTTTTGGCTTATTGTGTATTGGGGAGGCATCATAGGCTATGGTTTCAGTTCTCTTGTGACTGTCAGGGATCCTTCGATATTTGGAGTTCCTTGAGGACAGCAACCATGCCTTCATCATCTTTATTTCCTGGGGCTAGTAAAATGATTGGCACATAATCATTACCTGATAAAACATTATTAAATGGTGAAGTAGATGACCAACTAATATTTTGTTCAACTGAAATCAGACAGAAGGAACTTAAGAAAGTATGCTATGTCCCCACTTAATGCTGTTTGCAAAAGGAGAAAGGAGAAAAATGACTACATTTAAGGAAACAATCTTCCTAAGATACACAGTTGTGTTAGTAGATGTTGAACTTGAAATTCAAAAGCAGCCTTTTTGTCTCCCTAAATAGGCAATTGGAATGCATGCCTCTTCTTTCCTCTCTCTTCAGGGAAAGACAAAGGAAGAAAGTCTTAAGAGAGAGAAGCCAATGAAGTTTCATGCTTGGGGACTTGTGGGATGTTTCCAGATGCTCTTGGTCCCTGCAGATGTGTGATGTTGAGATGCTAAATGATACAAGAGAGGAATGACTCTGGGCAGTACCCAGGTGGGCTCAGCTTCTGCCAGGTACACATCTTTCTCTTTTAAGAACCAGGTAAATGTTTCATAATTTGAAAACTAAAACTCCTAACTGTGTTTTCTCCAGCTTCAGCCTCCCAAATTGTATAGCCAGCACAGACTCAGCAGGGAGGATGCTAAGAGTGCTTTAAATGCATGTGATCACCTGGGTCCGTTGCTGGGTTTCCTGTTGTTTCCTTTCAACAGAATGGAGTAGACAGAAAACACTGCCTATGTTTTCTGAGAAGCCTCTCACACAGTTGTAATTGTGTATTTCCTTGCCAATTTCCTTACTACCCTTCTCCCACCAACTCATTCCCCACCCACACCCCCTGCCTTCCTCCTGTCAGGTGATTAATTGGGGATCTTAAAAAGGACACTGGGCTTGGAATTCAGCATAGCTGAGTGAGATGGGAAAATGTTCATTTGGTGTAACTGGGGAAGAAAATGCAGTCAGCAGGCATTTTATTCCTTGAACATAATGTTCACTTCTCTTATTTTTAACTCCTTATTTTATATTGGAGTACAGCCAATTAACAACGTTGTGCTAGTTTTCAGTTATACATATGTGATTCAGTTATACATATACATGTTCCTATTCTCTCCCCAAACTCCTCTACCATCCAGGCTGCCATATAACATTGAGTAGAGTTCCCTGCACTATATAGTAGGTCCTTATTGGTTATTCATTTTAAATATAGCAGTACACATCCATTCCAGACTTGCTAATATAGTAGGTCCTTATTGGTTATTCATTTTAAATATAGCAGTGTGTACACATCCATCCCAGACTTGCTAGCTATCCCTTCCCCTCTCTGCCCCCACCCATAACCACAAGTTCACTGTGTAAATCTGTGAGTTTGTTTCTGTTTTGTAAATACGTTCATGTGTATCATCTCTTTAGATTCCACACTCACTTCTCTTTAAACGTAGTCTTTGATGTTGTGATGAATGCCATGGATGTGGCATGCACCTTCTCAGTTTGTAGCAAGTCACCCTTGCTTCTCCTTCAAGTCTTAAACTTTTCCACATCAAAAGGGATGTGTTGGGGAAAACATTCATATGCAATTGGAGAAGGATCTACAAGGCACCAGGTGCCAGGCAGAGTCTACTCTCTGACTTTGTGATTTCCTTCTCCCTCACATATGATTGACAGCTCATGCTTTATCTTTCTTCCTGCCTTTCTCTGCCCAAGGCCATGGTGGTATCTAAACTCTTTGCCTGTATTTTGGGGTTCATGTAACTCTGTGCACTATAATTAGGGATGAGATTCGCCACCTTTTCTACAGTTTCTCAGTGCTGTTTGTGAAACTTCAGCATGCACCTTACTTTGATGTAAGGATGTTGGGTGTTGGGACAGACACGTGTAGGTTTAAGAAGCACTATGATATCCAAAGTGCAGTGGACCAACTGGGAAGTGTGAGCAGGTTCTCCAGCCTGGGCCACATACCTTAACTTGCCAAGAGGCTTCAAGAGGGAATGAGTGTACACCAGATAGAAGCCCTAAAGGAATCATTAGAAATATTTTTCAGGTCATTTTGACAATGGCCCTTTTTATAGCTGAATGCAGCCTATTACTACAGGTGGCTGAACGTGTCTGATAACTGATACTGAGACGGAAATTNCAGGTGCCAGGCAGAGTCTACTCTCTGTGATTTCCTTCTCCCTCACATATGATTGACAGCTCATGCTTTTTCTTTCTTCCTGCCTTTCTCTGCCCAAGGCCATGGTGGTATCTAAACTCTTTGCCTGTATTTTGGGGTTCATGTAACTCTATGCACTATAATTAGGGATGAGATTCGCCACCTTTTCTACAGTTTCTCAGTGCTGTTTGTGAAACTTCAGCATGCACCTTACTTTGATGTAAGGATGTTGGGTGTTGGGACAGACACGTGTAGGTTTAAGAAGCACCATGATATCCAAAGTGCAGTGGACCAACTGGGAAGTGTGAGCAGGTTCTCCAGCCTGGGCCACATACCTTAACTTGCCAAGAGGCTTCAAGAGGGAATGAGTGTACACCAGATAGAAGCCCTAAAGGAATCATTAGAAATATTTTTCAGGTCATTTTGACAATGGCCCTTTTTATAGCTGAATGCAGCCTATTACTACAGGTGGCTGAACGTGTCTGATAACTGATACTGAGACGGAAATTAAGGCTTTAAAACTCTTTGAGTGTTAGTTCCTTAGCTGGACTAAAACAACACATTTCTTGGGCCCATGATGTCAGTGATGTTCCATATGTTTGTCCTTGTTTTCTCTGTGTCACCTGGGTAAGTCCAGGAGTCCATGACTCTCAGGGCTTATCAGGAGACAGGGAGAGGGGGGAGGAATGATCTCAGTAAAAGTGCTAGGACAATTCCCAAAATATATAGCAAAATCAGAAAATAGCCATCTGTTTAACAGCCAATCAGTGAGAAAGAGCTTTTAAAGGGGAGTTTCAGGAGTGTATAGGTGGAAGGAAGGAGCTACATACAGAAACAGCATGCTCAGCTCCAACAGTCATCTCGAAGTTGGCCATGTGGTGTCTGACCAGCATCATCTTGATTGTTTCAAGTGTTGTTAGCCTTCAGTTCCAGGGGCAGTTTGTTCCCATTTCCTTAAGGGCAGTTCTCAGGACTGTGGCAGCTTATGTCATAGCTACAATCTGGTCATCATGTAATTAACTTTTTCCACCTGGTGGGGGTTTCAATATCTAAAAGACAGCTCACAGGAGATGGCTCAGAATATTATCTATAGCCCTTGAGACGGAACTAGAAGTCCTTAACAATGCTTAATAACTCAACTATTATTATCTTGTCCTGTTTTTAATTTTTCACTTTGCTGATTAAATGTACTCTTTGACAAAAGTTTTTCTACAGACAAAAGGCAAGAGGAGGACATGGTGAGGGGGAGGAACTATCATGACACCATTGTTCAAAAGGGAGATCTTTCTGCCCCTGATGACTATGCCCCAGGCTCACACAATGAACATACGAACAAGCCCTGTACTTGTTCACCACAGTCACTCCTCAGCCTCAGACTCTCCCAAAGACTCGATACTGGACCATCTGCCAAGAGCTGCCCCAAGAACAGTGCCCCAGGACACTGGGAGAAAAAGAAGAGGAAGTGCAGGAACTTGGGAACAGCAAGAAAGGAGCCCAAGACTCTCCCCTTGGCATCCACCTGACTCCTGGCCCCACTGCCCCTCCCTCCCTGCTCTCTCTAGGCCCCTTGCCCTTCCTGTATCCCCAGCCCTCTGCCCTCTTCTCTGTATACTTGCATACCACCTACCCTGACCTCCCTCCTTCCACTCCCCAAAATACAAATATATCTCTACCCTTTGAGGTTCCCAGGCTTCCCTCATAGCTCAGTTAGTAAAGAATCCACCTGCAATGCAGGAGATCCTGGTTTGATTTCTGGATTGGGAAGATCCCCTGGAGAAAGGAAAGGAAGGCTACCCACTCCAGTATTCTGGCTTGAGAATTCCATGCACTGTATAGTTCATGGGGTCACAAAGAGTCAGACACGCCTGAGCTTCTTTCATTCACTCACTTAAGGTTCCCAGTAGGGATGGAGAGGAGGGAAGGGACTTGTATACATAATTCTAACTGTTTCTGTTATCCAACACCACCCCTTTAAGATGACTAAAGTCAGGCTCTATCTCCCATGTAGGATTAGTAAGAACATTTCAAATACAGTGTGCAGAGAGGGATGTCTGGAGAAAGATGCAACCTTTTACTACGACAGTGGAGCCTAGAGATGACCCCTCTCAGGCCCCCAAACCAGGAGAGCAGGAGGCAGAAAAAGAACGTTTAACTGAGCCTCCCACAGTTTCTTTGGTGCCTCCTGGAGTGTTTTTGAAACGTAATTTTCATTTTTAAAGTACGGAAATAAACACATTATTTTCAGGTATTCACACGGGCACACAGAGACGTGTTTGGTTCCAGCTGCTGTGCTGAACAAGCTCAGGAGCAACAGGGAGTCACTTCTAATCTCTGAGTTTTTGCTGATGCTGACACAGGCAATCCCCTTGGGGCCGGGGAGGAAATACTGTATTTACTCACATAATTTCCCTCTTTTTTCAAAGTTGTCAGGCTGCCTCAGGAAGTAATATGGAAAAATACCCCAGCCCAGAGCCAGAAGAACAGGAGAGGGGCTGAGGGTATTAGTTAAAATAGCTGTTGATCATCAGCGTGCTGAGAGTCTACAGCGGTTACAATGGTTAATCAATCCGTTCAGTTCAGTTCAGTCGCTCAGTCGTGTCCGACTCTTTGCAACCCCAGGAATCACAGCATGCCAGGCCTCCCTGTCCATCACCATCTCCCGGAGTTCACTCAGACTCACGTCCATCATGTCTGTGATGCCATCCAGCCATCTCATCATGGGTCGTCCCCTTCTCCTCCTGCCCCCAATCCCTCCCAGCATCAGAAGATTTTCCAATGAATCAACTCTTCGCATGAGGTGGCCAAAGTACCGGAGTTTCAGCTTCAGCATCATTCCTTCCAAAGAAATCCCAGGATTGATCTCCTTCAGAATGGACTGGTTGGATCTCCTTGCAGTCCAAGGGACTCTCAAGAGTCTTCTCCAACACCACACTTCAAAAGCATCAATTCTTCTGCACTCAGCCTTTTTCACAATCCAACTCTCACATCCATACATGACCACAGGAAAAACAATAGCCTTGACTAGACGGACCTTAGTCGGCAAGGTAATATCTCTGCTTTTGAATATACTATCTAGGTTGGTCATAACTTTTCTTCCAAGGAGTAAGTGTCTTTTAATTTCATGGCTGCAGTCACCATCTGCAGTGATTTTGGAGCCCCNGAAACAGTGTCAGACTTTATTTTTTGGGGCTCCAAAAAAAAATCAACCTGAGAAGAGTGGTAATAACTGCTATGAAATGAGACTGGCTGGCACTTAGTGACCTCTGACACTTCTCCAGAAACAATAAAATGAAGATGTCTCAGGAATCCTGGCTCTTTAACCTCTTGTCTGCCAAAAAGCACTGGGACTTTCAGACTTTGTTTATATTCTTACAGCATTTTAAACTCTTTAATTAGGTAGAAATTATAAAGGCTCAGAGTTACATAATCCTGGGTTCCAGTATTGTATTGTAATACACCAACTCATCATTGTGAAACTTGGTGAAAACAGGGTTAGAGTCAAGCATCCAGCCTATATTTTGGATGTGAACCATCAGTCTGTCTGTCTGTTTAGTCACTCAGTCATGTCCGACTCTTTGCCACCTTATCCATGGGATTATCTAGGCAAGAATACTGGAGTGGGTTGCCATTTTCTCATCAAGGGATCTTGCCAACTCAGGGACCAAACTAATGCTTCCTGTGTCTCCTGCATTTCAGGAGAATTCTTTACCCACTAAGCCACTGGGGAAGCCTGAATGTGAACCATATTTCTGGGAAACTAAATAACTGATGAAGGATAAACTTATTCTAGAAGACTGCTAACTAATGAATGTGTCTGCAATGATAGAATTATAGAAATCATCATTTTACAGCTTCTAATAAAATAATCAACCTGGACAATGAACATCAGTGACTTTGAAAGCACAAGCAAAATATTCATGCAGGTTTTTGCAAAGTGTGACTCAGATCCATAACTCCTGAATCCAGTTATCAACTATAATATTGACAGAAAGGAGACACCAGACATCATGTGTTTCCTGAAGTGATGCAATAGAATGGACATAGTACCAGTTATAAAGAAAACATTTTTCCAAAAGAAAGCACATTAATCTGAATCTAATGATACCACTAGATTGTTCTACCCATTTACTGAAAATATGGGGCGTAAAGGAACATGTTAAACAAAATCAAGTGAACACAATCAGCCCAATCCAGAAGGTGATAAATTCCACAGGGGGGAAAAATGTCTTCAGTAAGTAATTGACATGAAAAAATGAGGAGAAAAAAAATTTTTAGTGAAAAGAGCCTTGTTAGGCATATTAATCAAATGCAATGTATGACTCCATTTGAGACATTAATTGTTTTAAAAATGTAACTCCAGAAAGACATTTTGTGATGATCAAAAAAAAGCAAACATGAGTTGAGTGTCAGATGATATTAAATAATTATAAAGGAATATTATTTGTTGTACTAAAAATATTGTTTGTGTATTTCTAAGTTCATATCTATTACAGACACAAATTAAAAAGAAAGAAAGATGAAGGTGATGGATGAAAGAAGAATGGCAAGATATTGATAACTGATGATACTGATATTTGATACTAATCATTGGTGATAGTGGTATTTGGTATTAAAAATTGATGTTATGTACTCTTGGTGCATATTTGAAAGTGTTCATAGTAAAGATGTCAAAAATTGAGAAAGAGCAAAATTAAAACCACTGGATAAATAAAATGTAATACACGTTTACTGTGCATATAAGAGAGCTTCCCCAGTGGTTCAGCAGTAAAAAAAAAAAAAAAATCCACCTGTAATGCAGGAGTCGCAGGAGATGTGGGTTCAATCCCTGGATCAGGAAGATCCCCTGGAGGAGAGCATAGCGACCCACTCCAGTATTCTTGCCTGGACAATTCCATGGACTGAGGAGACTGGAGGGCTACAGTCCATAAGGTTGCAAAGAGTCAGACATGATTAAAATGACTGAGCACACACACGTGTGCATATAAGAACAGTTCACAAACTGGAAGCTTTAAAATCTAAACTGATATGAAGCTCAGGGGCACGGTGTTACAGGATGGCTTATAAAGTGATAATGAGAAAAATTAAGAAAACAATTTCATTTACAATCACAAAACAGGAATAAAATATCTAGGAACAAATTTAACCAAGAAGGTAAAATACCTGTACACTGAAAACAATAAGACATTGTTGAAAGGAATTTAAGAGGACACAGATAAATGGAAATATTCCACACTCATGTATTTGAAGAATTAACACTGTTAAAATTAACATTGTTAAAATGTGCATATTACCTAAAGTAACCTAAAGTTTCAATGCTGTCCCTATCAAAATCCCAAGGATATTTTTCAGAGAAATAGAACAAAAAATTATAAAACTTATATAGAATCACAAAGACCTCAAATAGCCAAAGCAATCGTAAGAAGAAAGAACAAAGCTAAAAGTATCATACTCCCCGATTTCAAACTATATCACAAAACCATAGTAATCAAAACAGTGAGGTATTGGCAGAAAAACAGATACATAGATCAATGGCACAAAAGACAGAGCCCAGAAAGAAACCCACACAAATAGAAGCAATTAACTGATGACAAAGGAGCAAAAAAATATATAATGGAGANAAAAAAAAAAAAAAAGGAACCAGATGACTATCTCATAACATACACAAAAATTAGCTCAAAAGGGACTGAAGACTTGAATGTAAGACCTAAAACCATAAAACTCATGAAAGAAAACATAGGCAGTACACTCTTTGACACTAATCTTAGCAATGTATTTCTAGATATGTCTCCTCAAACAAGGAAACAAAAGCAAAAATAAACAAATGTTACTGCATCAAACTAAAAAACTTCCACACAGCAAAGGAAACCACACATAAAAAAAGGAAAGATAACCTACTGAATGGGAGAAGATATCTGTAAATGATACATCCCACAAGGAGTTAATATCCAAAATGTATAAAGGACTTATACAACTCAACAACAACAACAAAATACCAATCCAATTTAAAAATGGCAGAAGAGCTAAACAGATATTTTTCCAAAGACATACAGATGGCGAACAGATACATGAAAAGATATTTAATGCCACTAATTATTAAGGGAATGCAATCAAAATCACAATGAGATATAACCTCATACCTACTAATTGGCTATTATCAAAAAGGCAAGAAAGAACTGTTGGTAAAAGTGTGGTGAAAGGGAACTCTCATGCACTTTTGGTGGGAATGTAGATTGGAGCAGTCACTATGGAAGACAGTATGGAAATTCCTCAAAAATTTGAGAATAGAACTACCAACTGATCCAGCTATCCTATCTCTGGGTATTTATCCAAGAATAAGAAAACACTAATTTGATAAGATACATGGGCTTCTCAGGTGTCTCACAGGTAAGGAATCTGCCTTCCAATTCGAGAGACACGGGAGCTGCGGGTTCAATACCCAGGTCGGAGAGATACCATGGAGAAGGGAATGGCAACCAACCCCAGTATTCTTGCCTGGAAAAGCCCACAGACAGAGGAGTCTGGTGGGCTATAGTCCATGGATCACAAAGGGCCAGGCATGACCAAGTGACTGAACACATGTGCACACATACCCCCTGACACTTATCACGGCACTATCTACAACAGGCAAGATATGGAAACAACCTAAGTACCTATCAATAAAAAAAAAAAAAAAATGTGATCCATATACATACCATGGAATACTGCTCAGCCATAAAAAAGTAAAATTTTGACATTTGCAACTTTGGGTAGGCTTTGAAGGTTTCATGCTTAGTGATATAAGGCAAGTATTATATGGTTTCATTCATACAGGGAATATAAAAAGCAAACAAACAAATAAGTAAATGAACAAGCCAAACAAAAACAAACACAGAGAACAGAGCAGTGGTTACCAGAGGGGCAGGGGCAGGGTGAAATGGGTGAAGAAGACCAGCCATATGATTACAGATGGAAACTCAGTTTTTGGTGGTGAGCATACCATAGGATATACAGAAATAGAAATATAGTGCTCTACACAGGAAACATGATATAAACCAATGTTTAGGAATTAACTAATGTTACCTCAGTAACAAAAAAAATTCTTAAAAAAGAAAATGAGGAAGTTATTTAAGCTTGAAAATGACTAGTTGTTACAATGTGGATTCTCAGACAGCAGGAGAATTTTTTAAATGATTATTTCTTACAATTTTTTGAAGGTAACTTATGTTTCTTTTATGATTATCAAAGGCATTTATAAGAAATAAATCATTTCACTTCTGTTCATGAACTAGATTTAGTTCTCTTTTCATGGCTCCACTTTATTTGTTCAGAGTATTTTCAAGTCTGGTCTCTATTTTGTATTTTACTTTAACAAAGCTTAAAGAAAAACACCTTTGCAAATTAATTATTAACCACAGAATACTGGATGAGCTCTAACTTTTCTTATTTCTAATTTTCTCATCAATAAATTGGGAATGGTAATGTTTTCACTCCCATGATGACTTTGGAGATTAATGATTATAACAGGCCCACATAATGCCAGATCCCAGTAGGTACTTAAGAATCAAAATTCCCTTACAGATGCCATAGAAAATCCAAAGAAAATCCTTAGAATTTTGTTGACTCTGGTCCTTTTTAGCGGGGAGATTCCATCTCAGCAAGTCTTCTGAGAGTATTCCTTTTGAATCAAGGCTTAGGTGCGTCCTCCTCTCATGGATGTTCCCTGAGGATATAGATTCTGTCTTATTCATGTCTGCATTCCTAGTAAATAACACATGTAGTGTGGACACTATAAGTGTTTGTTCACTAACTGAACTGAGAAGTGAATGAATGAATAGGTGAGTGATGCCCGACAATCCAATACACTTAAAACATAGTCAATGTGTAAGTCTGTAAAACAGTAAACTACAAGGCTATTAGGACTCTAATGAAAAACAAGTGAGTTGGTGAGAAGAATGAACCTAGTCTCTGGATTAAAATGGTTGGGTAGAGAATAAAGTACCAGCAGAACACTGAAAAGTTAAAAGCTGGCATAAAACTCAGCATTCAAAAAAACAAAGATTGTGGCATCTGGTCCCATCACTTCATGGCAAATAGATGGGGAAACAATGGAAACACTGACAGACTTTATTTTCTTGGGCTCCAAAATCACTGCAGATGGTGACTGCGGCCATGAAATTAAAAGACGCTTGCTCCTTTAAGAAAAGCTATGACAAACCTAGACAGCATATTAAAAAGCAGAGATTACTTTACTGATAAAGGTCCATATAGCCAAAGCTAGGGTTTTATGGCTTTTCCAGTAGTTGTGTTTGGATGTGAGAGTGGACCATAAAGAAGGCTGAGCACTGAAGAACAGATGCTTTTGAACCGTGGTGTTGGAGAAGATGCTCGAGAGTCCCTTGGACTGCCAGGAGATCAAACCAGTCAATCCTAAGTTATATTAGTCCTGAATGTTCATTGGAAGGACTGATGCTGAAGCTGAAACTCCAATACTTTGGCCACCTGATGTGAAGAACTGACTCATTAAAAAGACTCTGATACTGGGAAAGATTGAAGGCAGGAGGAGAAGGGGATGACAGAGGATGAGATGGTTGGATGGCATTACCAAATCCATGGACATGAATTTGAGCAAACTCTGGGAGTTAGTGACTGACAAGGAAGCCTGGTGTGTTGCAGTCCATGGCATTGCAAAGAGTCAGACATGACTAAGCAACTGAACTGAACTGAGGGGAACAGTGACAAGATGCAAGTGAGACAGGACAGAGAAAGGCAGATCAAGTGTCTTTAGAAATGTACAGAGAGAGAAAGGCAGAGAGAGACAGAGAAAGACCTAGAGCACAAATGCAGTTCCCCTCAAGGTGAAACATCTTTTCAACATTCTGAAGACCAATTGAGCATTCATTTATGTTGAGACTTTATATATTTCACAGAAATGTAGTTACATCTTTGTTCAAGACTGAAAAGTTCCACTTAAAATTTAATCTATCTTAAAGTTTTGCAAAGTTGAAGAGATTTTCATTACCAACAATGCTGCTGCTAAGTCGCTTCAGTCGTGTCTGACTCTGTGCGACCCCATAGACGGCAGCCCACCAGGCTCCCCCGTCCCTGGGATTCTCCAGGCAAGAACACTGGAGTGGGTTGCCATTTCCTTCTCCAATGCATGAAAGCGAAAAGTGAAAGTAGAGTCTCTCAGTCGTGTCTGACTCTCCATGACCCCATGGACTGCAGCCCACCAGGCTCCCCAGTCCATGGGATTTTCCAGGCAAAAGTACTGGAGTGGGGTACCATTGCCTTCTCCTATTACCAGCAATAGCATTTTGTAGACTCTGAGTAGGGATGTAAAGATGTTGTCCTATTTTGGCAAATACTATGCCTTCTTGCTATCACTGCAAATACTCTAATACAACAACCTACAAACACTGAAGTCGGATAATTGGAGAAAAATGTTAAAGATGTATTAGAAGATTTTGATGAAGATAGCGAGAAGAAAGCAAAATTGTTTGTTGTTAAACAAGTTCAAATGGCTGAAGACCTCAAGAAAATTAGAGAAATTCAAGGAAAACTTGATGAATTTATTGAGGTTCTTCATCTAGAAAAATTAATTGTAATAAAATCTTACTCATGATATAATCAGCTCTGCATACATCCTATGGAGAAAACTCCAAAGTCTTTTGTCCTCATTTTTATTCTTCTGCTGTTCCACCTTTCTAAAAAAAATAGTTATAGAATAAAAATATTTAAATACAAATTAAAAATAATTTTAAAAACATTCTTGAGACCAACAGAGCATTCATTCAAGTTGAAACTTTACAAATTGCATTCATCAACATTCAGAAAACTAAGATCATGGCATCTGGTCCCATCACTTCATGGCAAATAGATGGGGAAACAATGGAAATAGTGACAGACTTGATTTGGGGGCGCTTCAAAATCACTGCAGATGGTAACTGCAGCCATGAAATTAAAAGATGCTTACTCCTTGGAAGGAAAGTTGTAAGCAACCTAGACAGCATATTAAAAAGCAGAGACATTACTTTGCCAACAAAGGTATGCATAGTCAAAGCTATGGTTTTTCCAGTAGTCATGTATGGATGTGAGAGTTGGAATATAAAGAAAGTTGAGCACTGAACAATTGATGCTTCTGAACTGTGGTGTTGGGGAAGACTTTTGAGAGTCCCTTGGACCACAAGGAGATCCAACCAATCCATCCTAAAGAAAAGCAGTCCTGAATATTCATCGGAAGGACTGATGCTGAAGCTGAAGCTCCAATATTTTGGCCACCTGATGCAAGGAACTGACTCTGGAAAAGGCCCTGATGCTGGGAAAGATTGAAGGCCAGAGGAGAAGGGGATGACAGAGGATGAGATGGTTGATGGTTGGATGGCATCACCGACTCAATGGAAATGAGTTTGAATAAACTCCGGGACTTGGCGATGGACAGGGAGGCCTGACATGCCACAGTCCATGGGGTCACAAAGAGTCAGACACGACTGAGCAACTGAACTGAACTGAAGTTCGATCTTTGTTCAAGACTGAAAAGCTCCCCTTAAAAGTTGAGTCTATCTTAAAATTTCACAAAGGTTACTTTTAGGTAATCACATCTCCTCAACCAAAAACCACATCTTTAAGTACAGACAATGATAAACTACATCTAAGTAAGGCATTAAAATGTAAGAGAAGAGTTTAGTAGAGAGTGATAAAGGTTAGATTTTTGGAAAGAATACTTAGGATCAGTGAGAAATGTAGAAAAATGGGTGAGATGTGAGAAGAAGACCCATTAAGTATACATCACTCGTGGTTTTGAAGAGCTACAACCAATACAATATTGACTGTTAACGGAACAGCTCAGAGAAAGAATTTCATTTTGCTCCAAGTGAAAAATGGATGCTTCAAGTTGAGTTCCATTAAACAAAAATGGCAATGTAATAGGAAATGTGTTATAGACGCTGTCTCATTACAAAGGAGAAAAAAAATTTTTTAAAGCAATATCAAAACCAGAAATGAAGTGATGAGAAATGAAAGGAATTTCACATGATCTATGATATGTTTTGATTTTTAAAAACTGTATTTTTAAGATTTGTATTAATCAATAATGGATTAATAATAGAGTCAGGTTTAAGGCAGTCAGTTCATCTTGAAAGGGGGAAAAAATTATAACCCAGGAAATGCCCCCATGCCAGTGTACAGACAAGAATGAATGAGGTTATTTTTCTTTGCATATCATGTCAAAAACAGTGTGGATAAATGTGGATGCAATTTTGAACTGTCTTATGCTCTCAGAATTTGGAAGCCTTTTAAGAGATCTGATTAATTTAACATGTCAAATCTAATGGCAAATGAGTTCAATTTCTCCAAAGAACAATTAGTCAACAGAATAAATTAACATGAAATATTGTCAAATGCAACATCATGCTCATTTCCAAAGATAAAACACTTTTACTGCTCTTGTTGAACTCGCTTCTTTGTTCTGTGAAGGGTTTTTGTGACATAATTCCTTCACAAAGCCAAATGCTTAGAATAAGCTGTCATCCTTTTTCACATAGACCACTGCAAAGCCTCACAATTGCTTGCTCTCTCTAGCCACACACACCCACCTTATGTTGCCTCTCCATGCACTATCCACAAGATATTTCAAAACTCTTTGAAAACCTTTCAGTAACATCCATTGCACTTAGAGTAGACAAAAAGGCATTCTCGCTGCCTCCTGGGCTCTGGCACAACTCCTGTTCCAACCTCCACATCCTCATGATCATCATCCCAGCCCTTCCATTACTGCTTCCAAAGCTACCACTTAACAAAAATTTCTCTTTCCAACACCACTCCAATTCTCCTTCCAAATACAATGACTTCTTCCCTGCCACTTGACATCTCGTCAGCATTTGACACAATCAAAAGCTTCCTTCTTTAGAAAACTCATATTCCTGCTGGCATTTTAAGGACAACCACCCAGGCTTCCTTCCACCACATTAACCACCAGCTTCCAGTAATTTTTGTCTTCCCTTCCTTAGCTAGATCTCTTAATTTTTGAGCCCATTTCACTAACAACTAATTCTCTATTTTTCTCTATCTGCCTCCTCTCCCTGTCTCATTCCTAACTATCCCACAATTTTAAATACCACCCACATGTCAAAGGCACTCACATTTATGGATCTAGTTCCAGACATCTTCACTTAACTCTTCACTAATGTATTCAACTATCTACTTGACATCCTCTTTTGAAAATCAATAGTAATCTCAAGTTTACCTCAAGCAAAACAAAATTCTTGATAAGTACCCTTGTCCTGCACAATAACATACACGAGCCCACTACATCTCAACAAGTGATTCTACCATCCATCCAGTTGCCCAAGTCAAAATCTAGGAATCATTTTTCTAATCAAAGTGTAGTTGATCGGCAATGTTATGTTAGTTTCAGGTATACAGCAGAGAAATTGTTTTATATATATGTATATATGGTTTAGTTATATATATATGTGTGTGTGTACCTATATACATACTTTTCAGATGTGTTTCCCTTATGTCATTACAAAATATTGAGTATAGCACCCTGTTCTATATAGTTGTTATCTATTTTATACATAGTAGTGTGTATCTTGGAGAAGACAATGGCACCCCACTCCAGCACTCTTGCCTGGAAAATCCATGGATGGAAGAGCCTGGTAGGCTGCAGTCCATGGGATTGCTAAGAGTCAGACACGACTGAGTGACTTCACTTTCACTTTTCTCTTTCATGCATTGGAGAAGGAAATGGCGGCAACCCACTCCAGTATTCTTGCCTGGAGAATCCCAGGGATGGCAGAGCCTGGTGGGCTGCCATCTATGGGGTCACACAGAGTCGTACACAACTGAAGCGACTTAGCAGTTTAGCAGTGTGTATCTATTAATCCAAAATTCCCAATTTATCCCTCCCCCCACCCCTTCCCCCTTTGGTAACTAGAAGTTTGTTTTCTATG
>SJYQ01013086.1:212241-242737 GCA_006410935.1 Redunca redunca
GGAGATCCAACCAGTCCATTCTGAAGGAGATCAGTCCTGGGTGTTCTTTGGAAGGACTGATGCTGAAGCTGAAATCCAATATTTTGGCCACCTGATGCGAACAGTTTACTCTTTGGAAAAGACCCTGATGCTGGAAGGGATTGGGGGCAGGAGGAGAAGGGGATGACAGAGGATGAGATGGCTGGATGGTATCACTGACTCGATGGACATGAGTTTGGGTGAATTCCAGGAGTTGGTGATGGACAGGGAGGCCTGGCATGCTGCAATTCATGGGGTCGCAAATAGTCAGACACAACTGAGCAACTGAACTGAACTGATGTAAATTAAAATAAAATTGGACCTCTCAAATTACTTATAACTATAATTACATAGTCTATATAATGAATTGTAGGCAGAGGAAAGACTTAAATGTGGAAAAATAAAGACTTGAAACCAGAGTAAATCAGTAAAGAATATTTCATGACTTCACATAGGGAATTTCTTTATCTGAAGAAATGCATAGGTTTCTTCTCTATGTGAAGAAACCATTTGAGGGGTACAGTATCAATCTATTACAAAATGAGATGATGATGTTTGGACCCTCAAAATATTACTCTCTGAGATAAGTAAGGTAATCTACAGTTTAGTAAGAAAAAGACATGGACAAAGATGTTCACAGTAAGGCTACTTTTCATTACAAGTGTCTATTTGAAGAAAACTTCAATGCACACCAGGAGGAAAATGGGTAAATAAACTGAGGTCTGTTCAGATATTTTAAACAATAATTTGAAGAAATAAACTAGAACTATATCTATTAACATGAGTAAGTATAAACACAACTGAGTGGATTTTGAAAAGCAAGGCTACAAAAGATGTACACAGTATAGTATTGTTTGTACAATATTTAGAAAGTGAAGCAATGCCATACCTGTCGTAAATATAGAGACATGATTGGAAATGATAAAATACCAAATTCAAAATTATGATTCCCTTCAGTTAGAGAGAAAGGTTCTGATAGGGAGATGGACACAAGGGACTTCAAATATTTTGGTGTTATTTTATTCCTTAAGCAAGATTCTATGCACATAATTACTTATTATTTTGTGTATACCTTTTATATGTTGAAATTTTTTCACAATAAATATAATTTTTTTAAAGGGAGAAAAGTGAGCTGGTAGGTTGAACTGACAATTCAAGAGAATACCACAAAAAGACAATAAAGTAGTAAGCTAAAAGAGAGGGAGGTAAGATACATATATTCTTTTTTTAAGTGTAATTGACTTACAACAATATGTTAGTTCCTGTTACACAGCATAGTGATTTTATATTTCTATACATTTCAAAATGATAAATAAGTCTAGTAACCATCTGTCACCATACAATGATAGTACATGATTATTGACTATATTCCCCACATTGTACGTTTCATACCTATAACTCATTTATTTGCAACTGGAAAGTTGTAGATCTTAATCTCCCTCACCTACACAAGTTCAAATAACTGTCTAATAGCAATTCCCAAAGTAGAAACCTTTGAGGAGAAATACACACAAGTCAATAAAAGGAGAAGCTTCTTTGAATTTTAAAAAGACATGAAACCTTAGATAAGGCCCAAATGAGGCAGAATGAAGGCCCATACATACATATCAGATCAGCGGCAGTGTAATAAATGTAATGTGCCTGAATCATCCAGAAACCATCTCCTTCACTCTGTCCGTGGAAAAATCATCTTCCATGAAACTGGTCCCTGGCGCCAAAAAGGTTGGGGATCACAGGAGTAAGAGATAAAAATTGTTTCAATAAATTCTGATAAAAATATTTGATAAAGTTCAACCTTCATTCCAGTGTCTTTTCTTACAAAGACAGCTATCCAGATTTAAAAGAAAACTTTCTTAACCTGAAATGTTTATCTCTCAAAACCCATCAGTCAACTTTGTATTTCTTGTGAAAATGAAACAACCACTATCGATCATATGATTCACACTGAATCTTGGTTCTAGCCAATGCTATAGGAAAGGAAATCACATTTTTGTCATTATTTTACAATGTGATAATCTAGTTAGGGAATATACCAGAATCAATAGATCTATTATTAAAGTTAATTGAGTTCAACACAGAGTTGATATTACCTTATAAAAACCAACTAACTTTCATATGCACCCTAACTTCTAGTTTTAGGTGAAAGTAAATATGAAACAAACAAAGTTATTTGAAATACACAACTGTTCTATCCAATTATCAAATTGCTATTGATTTTCCCAAGTGATCATTTATGTGAATATCTTATTTCTTTTGTTCAGTATGAGAGCTTCCCTGGTGGCTCAGAGGTTAAAGCATCTGCCTCCAATGCAGGAGACCCGGGTTCGATCCCTGGGTTGGGAAGATCCCCTGGAGAAGGAAATGGCAATCCACTCAGTATTCTTGCCTGGAGAATCCCATGGACGGAAAAGCCTAGTAGTAGGTTACAGTTCACGGGGTCGCAAAGAGTCGGATACGACTGAGCTACTTCACCTTTGTTCAGTATATCAGTTCAGTTCAGTTCAGTTCAATCACTCAGTCTTGTCCGACTCTTTGCGACCCCATGAATCGCAGCACACCAGGCCTCCCTGTCCATCACCATCTCCCGGAGTTCACTCAGACTCACGTCCATCAAGACCGTGATGCCAACCAGCCATCTCATCCTCTGTCGTCCCCTTCTCCTCCTGCCCCCAATCCCTCCCAGCATCAGAGTCTTTTCCAATGAGTCAACTCTTCGCATGAGGTGGCCAAAGCACTGGAGTTTCAGCTTCAGCATCATTCCTACCAAAGAAATCCCAGGGCTGATCTCCTTCAGAATGGATTGGTTGGATCTCCTTGCAGTCCAAGGGACTCAAGAGTCTTCTCCAACACCACAGTTCAAACGCATCAATTCTTCGGCAATCAGCCTTCTTCACAGTCCAACTCTCACATCCATACATGACCACAGGAAAAACCATAGCCTTGACTATATACCTGCTTCTAAATGATAGAGTGACACTTGTTTTGATTTCTTTAAATAAGAAAGAAGAAACCTAAGGAGTTTCAAAGTATGTCAGGCAATCTCAGAAGTAGAGAAGGAAGGACCAATCAGCTGGGTCTTTCTCACAAAATAAGGCAGAATGTAGTTCAAATAGTTCATCAGTACACTGGTCTCAGACAACAAGCAAATGGAGAAATGATTCAATAGCGGCTTTTGAAACGTTAAATTAGTCCATTTTCCTAATGAGGAGATGAACCAGACAAACACAATTCCCCTTCAGCTGGGAGCTGAGAATTCTAGTCAACTCTACCAATTACAACAAAAGAATAACAGGGAACATGCACGTTTTAATAATGTGAATAGATCAGCTTAATCCATCAACTCACTCCACTGACAGGTTATATAGCAATGACTTAGTGAGATTTAACAGTAGATAATGATGGAGAAAAACATGTTGCAGGAAAGAAAGGACAGGAAAGGGAAGAGTAAAAATCCATGTGCAAAGATTACACTAAAAACATCTTTTTTGGTGTAAGAAGAAATGTTTATCTTTAAAAAGTAAGCTGTGATACATATGACTGATTCATGTTGAGGTAAGGCAGAAACCAACACAATATTATAAACCAATTATCCTTCAATTAAAAATAAATTAATGTTTTAAAAAGGGAAGCTGAGGCAGTTAATGAGCGACTCAGGTTAGATTCTCATTATGAGAAACACCAAAAGCTGGTGCTCCAGTGAAAATCAGCTTGTTGATAACTCAGATCCTATACCTTCAACTACTTGGAAGTTACCCTTTTGCTTTTAGACCTGGAAAGAGCACTGTAATTGGGTAGAGGAGAGATTTTGTCCCAAAAGTTATTAGGAACAATATTAAATAACAATATAAAATGAACATAATTAAGTAGTATATTAATAGCTCTTGGTTGGGCCAACCAATCACTTACAAAATGCGTTCTTAGTGGTTTTCTGAGGTGCATTTTTTTGTCAGCACATCCATGACTCTGATATTTCTGGAACAAGGGCAAGTTTTATTGTGCCCCACTGTAGAAGATGTCACACGCTTATTGCAGTGGAGAACTCATGCTTATTTTGATCCTCTAGTCTCCATGGGACAATTTCCAAAAGTAGACCATGAACACAATCAATCCAACTGAGCTTCAACTCAGGCAACAACTCAGCATGGACCTCTGGCCAAAGATGACGCAGCCACTGAATTTTCCCAGATGACAATTTCTAGGTCTCATTTGCCCAATAACCTTCCAAATAAAGGATGATTTACTATTATTAGTATTATTATTACTACTATTACTATTCCTGATTCTGAACTGCTAGAAAGGGTGTGCAGGCAGTCGCAGTGGTTTAGTTGCTAAGTAACATCTGATTCCTGCAATCCCACGGACTGTAGTCTTCTAGGGTCTTATTTTCATGGGATTTTCCAAGCAAGAATACTGGAGTGGTTTGCCGTTTCCTTCTTCAGGGGATCTTCCCAACGCAGGGATCAAATCCAGGTCTCCTGCACTCCAAGCAGATTCTTTACTGACTGAGGTACCAAAGTTAGGACAAAAAGAACTGTGCATACCTCCCCAGTCCACACGAGGTGACCCCCAGTGCAGCCCATCACTCCATGCCCTCCTCCCCCATTCAGTATCTAGTGCCCACAGTTTCACCCACTCATGGCCTATTGTTTCATTCTTCTGGGCCATGGCTGCAGACTTGAAGGTGTTCTCTCTGCCTGAAACCCCACTGCTCTTCTTCTGGTTGCCTCATACTTTTTCACCCACATACTTTTGACCTAGGCAGGCACCACCCACCCTCCACCTCTGGAAATCTCTGAGGGCTCCTCAGGGCTCCCAGGATACCCACCACTACTCTAGTCTCACCTTGCCCATATTGGACTGGCACTGCCTGTGTCTGAATAGTCTCACCCACTTTAGAATGTGGTGGCCAAGAAACTCTTGAAGGCAGAGGCTGGGTAGAAGCTGTCTTTAATCTACATCACTCCTAATTTACCAGAAGCACTCAGTGGTTATTGATTGAGCTGAATGAAGCTAAAAAAAAAAAATGAATAGATATCTAAAATGAAAACATTCTAAGTTCACTGCTGGAGGCATCTTCCATCTCAAACATGGATGAACTAAAATGGCAACAGATTTGAAACACTGACCACAATACCAGACACATACTAAATGCTTGATAGTCTTGGTTACTAGCTTGTCCTCCTGCTCCTATGAAATGAACAGTTGTCCCATGCATTACATTACATTTCGGATGATTATCAAGCTCATGCCTCACTTCTCCTGACCTGATCTTTCTTGCCACCTGAATTATCTGGCTTGAGTGATCCCAGATTTTGTTGTTCAGCTGTCGAGTCGTGACTTTTGAGACCTCATAGAGTGCAACAAACCAGGCTTCCCTGTCCCTCACCAACTTCTGGAGTTTGCCCAAGTCAATATCCATTGAATTTGTGATGACATCCCATTGTCTCATCCTCTGAGAATTGACTTCCTACTTTTGCATTCCAATCCCCTATGATGAATAGGACACCTTTTATTGGTGTTAATTCTAGGAGATCTTCTAGGTCTTCACAGAACTGCTCAACTTCAGCTTCTTTGGCATCAGAGGTTGTGGCATAGACTTAGATCATTCTGATGTTGAATGGTTTGCCTTGAAAATGAACAAAGATCATTCTGTCATTTTTGAGGTTGCATCCAAGTACTGCATTTCAGACTCTTTTGTTTATTATGAGGGCTACTCCATTTCTTCTATGGGATTCTTGGGCACAATAGTTGATATAATGGTCATTTGAATTAAATTCACCCATTCCCATCTGTTTTAGTTCACTGATTCCTATTATGTCAGTGTTATTCTTGCCATCTCCTGCTTGACCACCTCCAATTTACCTTCATTCATGGACCTAACATTCCAGGTTCCTATGCAATACTGTTCTTTACAGCATTGGATTTTACTTCTATCACCTGACATATCTGTTAGGTAAAGACGACCAGGACCCCAAAAAGAGTGTCTAACAGTCTCTTTAATGGCAAAGCGCTCCAGGGCGGGGTTCCCGGACCCGAACAAGGCAGGTGGAGGAAGTCCGCACCTGGACCGTGTTGTAGGTGGCTTTTATACACTCGTTGCGAGGGATGGTCAGGCTAGATGGACAGGGGTTCGGATAGGTCGCCAGGCTGAGGCATTGCAGGCTGACACGTCCTTCTACGTGGCTGGGGTGGGGCAGCTTTAGCTGGCGAAGTGTGCTGTCATTGGTCCCTGGGATCTGGGACTCCCTGTTAGGGACTTCCCCCGCCGTGGGGGAGAGAAGGGGTGGCTCATCGTGGCCCCCGGGTCCGACCTTACAATATCCACAATTGAGTGTCCTTTCTGCTTTGGCCCAGCCACTTCATTCTTTCTGGAGCTATTTGTAGTTGTACTCCACTCTTCCCCAGTAGCACACTGGACACCTTCCAACCTGGGGGCACTCATCTTTTGGTATCATATCTTTTTGCCTTTCTATGAAGTCCATGGATTTCTCACAGCAATTATACTGGAGTACTTTGCCATTCCCTCCTTCAGTGGATCATATTTTGTCAGAACTCTCCATGCTGCTGCTGCTGCTGCTGCTGCTGCTGCTGCTAACTCGCTTCAGTCGTGTCCGATTCTGTGAGACCCCATAGACGGCAACCCACTAGGCTCCTCTGTCCCTGGGATTCTCCAGGCAAGAACACTGGAGTGGGTTACCATTTCCTTCTCCAATGCATGACAGTGAAAAGTGAAAGTGAAATCGCTCAGTCGTGGCCGACTCTTAGCAACCCCATGAACTGGAGCCTACCAGACTCCTCCATCCATGGGATTTTCCAGGCAAGAGTACTGGAGTGGGGTGCCATTGCCCTCTCCATATCTGCTTCCAAATCCTTGTTTCTTATCATGCAGTCTACATTTCCTCTCTGACAATTTTTCCCTCCAAGCTCAGTTCTTGCTGCTCTGTTCCATTGTCTGATTTCAGCATGTGGTCCCAGTCATAAGGTGGGGTAGCGTGGTGGTTCTCAGTAGATAAAACCCCTACTTACTCAAAAGACAGAAATTCTACCACGCAATCAGAAACAAAACTGTAGTGATAAAGATTCTCAATGCAGCCAGCACTGCTTTCCCTCAAATTAAGAGGTGAAAAATTGTGATGTTTGATTATCAATAAGATGTGGGGCTACATTGGCGACAGAAAGACCAGTAAACGCTCCATGCTGCTGCTACTGCTAAGTCACTTCAGTTGTGTCTGACTCTCTGTGACCCCATAGATGGGAGCCCACCAGGCTCCTCTGTCCCTGGGATTCTCCAGGCAAGAACACTGGAGTGGGTTGCCATTTAATACACACCAAACTTAGAGGCACCCACAGATGTTGCACATTACTATAGATGCTATAGTCCTTCCAGCTCAAGAATGCCAAGTTGTACAACCCATACAGAATTTGGCAATACCGAACAAATAATATACACATGGCTTCACTCTGAACTTCAACATTGTACTTATTCTGAATATATATTTCAAACAACATGTTGTTTGCTGCAGTGTTCTTTGAGTTTTCAAAACATCAATTTGGAAACTACCCAAAAGTACAAGTATAGGCAGACTAGTAGAATAATTAATGTTACCTACCTATGTTGGAATACTATGCAACTCTGAAAAAGAATGATGAAGATTTCTATGAACCAATATGGAGTGATTTCAGAAGATATTATAAATTTTTTTTCCTAAAGAAGCAACATGAAAAGGATAATATGTATATGCTACTACTTTGTTAAAAAAAAAAAAATAAAGAGAGATAAGAAAGCATACCTACATTTCCTTGTCTTTACCAGTGTGAATACACAAAGGATAAACCATAAAACAGTAATGTTGGCTACCTACAAGGGGTTGGTAGTGGTGAGGTATCAGTAGTATGGGAGTGATTTTCTCTGTGTACACCTTCTTGTGTCATTTTTAGGAGCTTTTTGGAGCTTTTTAATGGTCTGCATTTACAAAGTATTAAATCAGTAAGGATGCTATTTGTTGTTGTTGCTGCTGCTTAGTCACTAAGTCTCATCTGACTCTTTGTGACCCTGTGGACTACAGCATGCCAGGCTCTGATGTCTTTCGCTAACTCCCAGGATTTTTTTCAAATTCATGTACATTGAGTTGGTGATGCTAACTGACCATCTCATCCTCTTCTGTCCCCTTCTCCTCCTGCCCTCAATCTTTCCCAGCATCAGGGTCTTTTCTAGTGAGTTGGCTCTTCCCATCAGGTGGCCAAAATATTGGTGCTTCAGCTTCAGTAGCCATCCTTCCAATGAATATTCAGGGTTGTCTTCCTTTAGAATTGATTGGTTTGATCTACTTGCAGTCCAAGGGTCTCTCAAGAGTCTTCTCCAGCACCACAATTGAAAAGCATCAGTTCTTTGGTGCTTAGCCTTCTTTATGATCCAACTCTCACATCCATACATGACTACTGGGAAAACCACAGCTTTGACTATGCAGACCTTTGTTGGCAAAGTGATGTTTCTGCTTTTTAATATGCTGTCTAGGTTTGGCATAGTTTTTCTTCCAAGGAGCAAGTGTCTTTTAATTTCATGGTTTTAGTCACTGTCACAGTGATTGGGGAGCCCAAGAAAATAAAATCTCTCACTGGTTCCACTTTTTCCCCTTCTATTTGCCATGAAATGATGGGGCCAGACGACATGATTTTAGCTTATTGACTGTTGAGCTTTAAGCCAGCTTTTTCACACTTCTCTTTCACTTTCATCAGAGGGCTCTTCAGTTCCTCTTAGCTTTTTGCCATAAGGGTGTTGCCATCTGCATATCTGAAGTTGTTGATATTTCTCCTGGCAGTCTTGATTCCAGCTTGTGATTCATCCAGCTTGACATTTCATATGATGTACTCTACATATAAGTTAAACAAGCAGGGTTACAATATACAGCCCTGTCATTCTTCTTTCCTAATTTTGAACCAGTCCTATGTTCTATGTTCAGTTCTAACTGTTGCTCTTGACCTGCATACAGATTTCTCAGGAGACAGATAAGGTGGCCTGGTATTCCCATCTATTTAAGAAATTTCCACAGTTAGCTATGATCCACATAGTCAAAGGCTTTTGTGTAGTCAATGAAGCAGAGTAGATGTGATGAGGAAATCTAAAACTAAACAAAAGGAACTCTGTTTTATGTATTTAAAATGAAAGCCATTGAAGAGGTAACACATTAAAGAGGAAAACAAGAAAGAGAACTTAACAAAATAACTTATGAACATGACGTTTGACCATAAACCCTCAGTCTTAGATAAGATGGAATGGGAGAATTGCAAGCAAATCTGAAATTCTTTTTCACTTGATTTGTTTCTTGTAAAGTATGGCCAAAGCATTTCTGAAATAATTTTAGATGTCATATAGAATTGACCAAATTACAAAATACGTTGAAATTATTAGGGAAAAAGGACATGCAAATATGAAATGGTTGGGGGGAGTAAGAAAGAACCTTTGGAGACAGATTGGATTTAAAGATTTTGGTATAAATTCATAATTTCTAGAATACATATGCATATATGTGTGTGTGTACATGTGTGTGCATGCATGTATATGTAGATATGCATGCAAATATGAATGTTTCTGTATTTTGGCATGTACATGAGGTATGTGGATATCTATCCATGAACACCTAGATTTGCCTTCTGAAAGCAAAAATCACCCAATAGTGATGAACGCTACTAGGTCTCCATGTCTTGGTCTTGATTCTAGTGATCTCCAAGGAAACACATGAAAATCCAAAAGGAGGAACCTCTTACTTAAGGAAAGGAGGAACCTCTTACTTAAGGAAAGGAGGAACATCTTACTTAAGCGAAGGAGGGAGCTATGTTCTTTAGAAATGTCCATGTGTTAAAAGACAAAGAAAGGCTGGGAATGTCCCAGATATGAAGACCAGATGTAATACATGATCCTGTCTCAGTCCTGTTACTCACAGGTGGAAAAGGCCATAACAATATTGGGTCAACAGACAATATTGAGATATGGAGGGTAGATTAGATAAAAGCATGCACTAGTATTAAATTTGCTAAAATTGACAACTGCAAAGCAGTTTATGTTTGAAAATACTGTGTTTATGTATGAAAATATTCATATTCTTATGAAATACTTGAGTGTTTCAGGTTTTGGGATCATAATATATGCAACTTACTCTCTATTGGTACAGGGAGAAAGATATATGGGTGGGGGAGCAAACAGAATGAGCATGTACAAACAACGGTAGATGAACTGGGTAAGAAGTATATGCACATTCCTTGCACTATTCTTATTCTTGTTACTTTTCTGGTTTGAAATTATAAGTTACAAGAAAAATAAAGAAAGGAATCCGTGGAGTGTTATTTTTGTTTTTTGTTTTGGTCAAAGACCCTTTTTTCTAACAAATTCTCTAGGAATCATAATAGCTGCCACTTGCTGTGTTACTGTGTTACTTGTTGGGTACTAGGGAGGTACTAGGGGCCTCCCTAGTGGCTCAGGCAGTAAAGAATGTCTGTAATGCAGGAAACCCACATTCAATTCCTGGGTGGGGTAGATCCCCTGGAGAAGGAAATAGCAACCCACTGCAGTATTCTTGACTAGAAAATACCATAGACGGAGAAGTCTGGCAGGCTACAGCTATGGGATTACAAGAGTTGGACACAAGTTAGCGACTAAACCACCACTTAGCAACTAAGCCATACATGTGCCCTGAACCAGAAATTTTAGACCTATTTTCTTTCATATTAATAGCAACCGTGTAATGCAGGTTCTTGTTCTCTGCACTAGATTTCTTTTATTACTTTTATATGATCTTTCAACATTTAGAACAACTATGGCTATTTGCAACATCACACTAAAAACTTGATTCTCATCACAGATACATAGATGTGCCCCCAACCTATTTTAAAAAAGAGAAGTATTATCTCTTCTAGGCCTTTTGGCTAAGATCAAGTGTAAAAAAAGAGAAGTATTGAAACCCATTAGCTGATCATCAATGATAAAACCCAATAGATAAGAGAAAGGTGAGGCTATCAGTTTCCCTTATGCTGTCCTCAAGGTCTAAGTCTATATCAAGCCTAGTTTTTTTTTTTTAATCTTTTATTTAAAGCATAAACATTAAAAACTGAGAGATAACCATGTTTTTATTCATGACTTTCTCTATAATCTCTGGAAAGTTATTAGAAACTGTAACAGTAGTACCTTGCATTCAATCATTCTATTACACACAAAAATATTTCCTTTCAAAAATCAGAAGTTGCACTCTACCTCTTTCTAGAAAATTGTAAATAAGGCTGGTCACTTAGAAAGCTCAGCTTGAAAAGCACATGGATAAATGTGCTGTCAAGAAAATAAGAGAAAGATGGATTTATAAAAAATCAACCATACTGTGTAGAACAGGACTGCAACTTAATACAAATCTTTAAAAACCTCTAAGACAGACCATTTTCTACTTCTGTAGTTATCTTTTGGCCAGGCTGTATGAGTTATCAGTTAAAAAAGAGAAGAATTTATTTAGCTCTATGGAATGTTTTCTTGATTTAGGAGATTAAGTCAACTTCCTATTCCCTAAAATCACTTTTATAACTGATTCTGTAATTCATTATTTATGTAGCTGATAATATAATTCATTATTTGACCACATAATTATCACTTGATGGTCAGTGATAACCAAATGAAATCTCTGGCTTCAAAGGCATTTTATTATATTAGCAATAAGGATAATGAGTTTAATTCTGTGACCTCATGAGACAGAAAACTTCAGATAAAATATACTGTGAAATAATAAACATTAGCATTCTGTCTACTGTGAGCTTTGTAGCCATCTTCCTATATGAGAATAAGAGAATCAGAGAATTTAGAACTGGGAGAAAACAAAAATATCACCCCAGCACTTTACAGATGAGGGACCCGAGGTCCAGAGAGACACAATGATGCCCTACGTACCTCAAGAGGCAGTTCTTGTCAGAGTTCATGTCAGAGTTCACTCTCTGTGAGGATTGTAATTGACCACTGGTCTTATACCAAGAGTTATGATGCTCCATAGAGAACAGTTACACTAGCTATTTATCATGCAAAATCTTCAGAAATTATATTTTCCTTTACTAAATTATTTTTTATTCTAGTATGTTCTATACTTTGTAAAAATGCTGTGCAGATCCACTACTTAAATTTAAATGAACCAGTGCTTTGTAACCCACAGTTTGTTCTAAACCAGTGGCAAGAGCCAGCTCAGATCTTACTTCCTCCAGGGGGATTTTCCTTTGTTTGTAGAAGGGATGTTCTCTACTTGTAACCAGGTGAGGACTTAGGGTTCACCTGCTCTGCAAAGCCCTCCCCCAATTCCTCTGAGAAATTAATTCTATTTTTTCTCAATAGCGATTGACACCTGCATGTTACATTATGATTTGGCAGCACTGTGTTGTCTGACCAAACTTCCAAATTTTTACATAGAGAATACAGGTGTATCTCATATTCCCCTCCACCATCTGGAAACATAAGATATACTCCTCCAAATTCTTCCTGATTCAATACTGCATGCTACTTGGGTGATCAACCTTGTGCCCAGTGGAAGCCATGTCAAAGCCCATGGTGCAGTGTTGTTCTTGTTCAGTAGCTAAGTTGTGACCCCATGGCCTGCAGACCACCAGGTTTCCCTGTCCTTCACTGTCTCCTGGACTTTCCTCAAATTCATGTCCATTGAGTCAGTGATGCCCTCCAACCGTCTCATCCTCTGTCACTCCCTTCTCCTCCTGCCCTCAATCTTTCCCAGCATCAGGGTCTTTTCCAAAGTGTTGGCTCTTCGCATCAGGTGGCCAAACTATTGGAGTTTCAGCTTCAGCATCAGTCCATCCATTAAATATACAGGGTTGATTTCCTTTAGGATTGACTGGTTTGATCTACTTGCAGTCCAAGGGACTTTCAAGAGTCATCTCCAGCACCGCAATTTGAAAGCATCAGTTCTTCAGCGCTCAGTTCTTCAGCTCTTTATGGTCCAACTCTCACATCAGTACAAGACTACTGCAAAAACCATAACTTTGACTATATGCAACTTTGTCAGCAAACTGATGTCTCTACTTTTTAATATACTGTCTATGTTTCTCATAGCTTTCCTTCCAAGGAGCAAGTGTCTTTTGATTTCATGTCTGCAGTCACCATCCACAGCAATTTTGGAGCTCAAGAAAATAAAATCTGTCACTACCTCCACTCTTTCCCCTTCTATTTGCCGTGAAGTGATGTGACTTGATGTCATGATCTTAGGATTGTGAATGTTGAGTTTTCACTCTCCTCTTTCACTTTCATCAAGAGGCTCTTTAATTCAGTCACAACTGAGTGTCTATGATTTAGCCCCTCAGCGCTTGACATATCTTATAAACTAACCCGAAATCCCTTCTTTCCTCCATCCTCCAAACCCATGGACAGACGATGAGTTCCAGAGGGCAAAGTCTTCTCCACTTTCATTCTATCTCTAAATAGTCCTTCTATCTTCTAATCAGAAGCGGTCTCTCCCTGATGACCCTATTTCCTCTGCAATTCTTTTAAGTGGCAGCTGTCTTTCTTTCACATTCATGGGACGAATGCCTTCTCATCCCTCATAGTTGTGTCCATACCATGTTCTTTCCATCTCTCTAAGACTCCTGGTCCTTCTAAAGTACTTTCTGTCAGACTAGAAGCTACCACCCTTCCTTCTTTTGCAGTAGAACCAAAATGAAACAATGTACTGGTTCCAAATAGGAAAAGGAGTATGTCAAGGCTGTATATTGTCACCCTGCTTATTTAACTTATATGCAGAGTACATCATGCAAAATGCCAGGCTGGATGAAGCACAGCTGGAATCAAGATTGCCTCAGATATACAGATGACACCACCCTCAGGTAGAAAGCAAAGAGGAACTTAAGAGCCTCTTGATGAAGGTGAAAGAGAAGAGTGAAAAAGTTGGCTTAAAACTCAACGTTCAAAAAATGAAGATCGTGTCATCTGGTCCCATCACTTCATGCAAATAGATGGGGAAACAATGGAAACAGTGACAGACTTTATGTACTTAGGCTCCAAAATGATTGCAGACAGCAACTGCAGCCATGAAATTAAAAGACACTTTCTCCTTGGAAGAAAAACTATGACCAACTTAGGCAGCATATTAAAAAGCAGAGACATCACTTTGCTGACAAAGATCCATATAGTCAAAGCTGTGGTTTTCCCAGTAGTCATGTACATATTGGATCTTCCCTCGTGGCTCAAAGGTTAAAGTGTCTGCCTGCAATGTGGGAGACCTGGGTTCGGTCCCTGGGTCGGGAAGATCCCCTGGAGAAGGAAATGGCAACCCACTCCAGTACTCTTGCCTAGAGAATCCCATGGACGGAGGAGCCTGGTGGGCTACAATCCACAGGGTCGCAAAGAGTCGGACATGACTGAGTGACTTCACTTCATGTACATATGTGAGAGTTGGACCATGAAGAAGGCTGAGCACCAAAGAATTGGTGCTTTTGAATTGTGGTGCTGGAGAAGACTCTTGAGAGACCCTCAGACTGCAAGTAGATCAAACCAATCAATCCTAGAGGAAATCAACCCTGAATATTCATTGGAAGAACTGATGCTGAAGCTCCAATACTTTGGCCAGCTGATGCAAAAAGCTGATTCATTAGAAAAGACCCTGATGCTGGGAAAGATTGAACACAGGAGGAGAAGGGTTCAACAGAGGACAAGATGGTTGGATGGCATCACCGACTCAATGGATATGAGTTTGGGCAAATTCCGGGAGATGGTGAAGGACAGGAAATCTTAGCTTGCTGCAGTTCATGGGGTCGCAAAGAGTCAGACATGGCTGAGCAATTGAACAACAACAACATCTCCCGGTCACTTTCCCTAGTTCACTGAAGATTCTGTCCCCTGGACCACTGTCTTTCTCTCTCCATCATTGCCCCTACCATGATGCTTGGTGATTTCAAAACCCTTGAACAATCCATTCAATATTCTGGTCTCTTATTTTCTTTATCTTCTTGCTGCCAATGAATTTGTCTTCTACCCATTGTTAACCACCCATTCCTAGTGAAATTCAAGCCAGAGTGACAGTGTATTCATGTTATAAAATTCACTTTTTAATTACGTAAACAGAACAAAGCAGAACAGGAAATATCAGAGGGACTTTCCAACAGGAAGGGTAAGGATTGTTTCATGAAACTTTGTTTCAGTGATATACAGGTGTACTAGACAGAGGTACAAAAATCTCTCTAACAAACATATGGATACCAAGGGAAGAAGGGGGAGTAGGATGAATAGGAGATGGGATTGAGTATCCAAACTATTGATACTATGTATAAAAATAGGTAAGTAAAGAGAACCTACTGTGTAGCACAAGGAACTCCATTCAGTGTTCTGTAGTGACCTGAATGAGAAGGAAATCCAAAAAAGAGGGGATATATGTATAGCTGATTCACTTTGCTGTATTCCTGAAATGAACACAACATTGTAAAGGAACTATAGCCCAATAAAAATTAATTTTAAAAAATCTCTGACTTCTGTTGAATCATAATCAAAAACATGTGAAAAATACAACTTTAAACATTACCACAATAAACTGTGGAAAATTCTGAAAGAGANCTGACTTCTGTTGAATCATAATAAAAAACATGTGAAAAATACAACTTTAAACATTACCACAATAAACTGTGGAAAATTCTGAAAGAGATGGGAATACCTGCCTCTTGAGAAACCTATATGCAGCTCAAGAAGCAACAGTTAGAACTGGACATGGGTCAACAGACTGGTTCCAAATAGGAAAAGAAGTACGTCAAGGCTGTATATTGTCTCCCTGCTTATTTAACTTCTATGCAGAGTACTTCATGAGAAATGCTGGACTGGAAGAAGCACAAGCTGGAATCAAGATTGCTGGGAGAAATATCAATAACCTCAGATATGCAGATGACACCACCTTTATGGCAGAAAGTGAAGAGGAACTAAAAAGCCTCTTGATGAAAGTGAAAGAGAAGAGTGAAAAAGTTGTCTTAAAGCTCAACATTCAGAAAACGAAGATCATGGCATCTGATCCCATCACTTCATGGGAAATAGATGGGGAAACAGTGGCAGACTTTATTTTTTGGGGCTCCAAAATCACTGCAGATGGTGACTGCAGCCATGAAATTAAAAGACGCTTACTCCTTGGAAGGAAAGTTGTGACCAACCTAGATAGCATATTGAAAGGCAGAGACATTACTTTGCCAACAAAGGTCCGTCTAGTCAAGGCTATGGTTTTTCCAGTGGTCATGTATGGATGTGAGAGTTGGACTCTAAAGTAAACTGAGCGCTGAAGAATTGATGCTTTTGAACTGTGGTGTTGTAGAAGACTCTTGAGAGTCCCTTGGACTGCAAGGGAATCCAACCAGTCCATCCTAAAGGAGATCAGTCCTGGGTGTTCATTGGAGGGACTGATGCTGAAGCTGAAACTCCAATATTTTTGCCACCTCATGTGAAGAGTTGACTCACTGGAAAAGACCCTGATGCTGGGAGGGATTGGGGGCAGGAGGAGAAGGGGACGACAGAGGATGAGATGACTGTATGGCATCACTGACTCGATGGACATGAGTTTGAGTGAACTCTGGGAGTTGGTGATGGACAGGGAGGCCTGGCGTGCTGCGATTCATGGGGTTGCAAAGAGTTGGACACGACTGAGTGACTGAACTGAACTGAAACATTACCAATAATTGCACCCCATCCTATGTTTCTATTTTAAGCATGTCACTCCCTAACCACCACCCTCTAAATACTTGTTCTCTCTCTCTAGTATCCCAGCTCCAACAATTCTTTAACCACTTCAGGACTTCCAATCCATTCATTCTGCTCCTTTTCTTATGCCTTGACCATGTCAGTAATCAATTCCTTCATTGCCTGCCTGAGAGTCCATGCTCCCTACAAGCTGACATCCTCAAGGACAGAAACCATATCCTAGTTAACTTTGTGTCCCTGGCACCAACACTGTGTCTGGCACAAAATAGATGTTCAGAACATCTTTGTAAAATTAAAAAGACTGTTAAATTAACGAGACAGAATCCTGCTGAGCTGGCAGATAAAAATCTAATTTGTGCTTAATTTTGTTTACCACTGGACCCACATGCCAGTTAATCTCCTCCATCATTACATCTCTAATTTCTTCTTTACAGAGTTTTATTTCCCCAGTTTAATTCAATAAAGTCAGGATGGCAGAGAGACATATCCTCAACATGACACTCTGCCATGAGGAAAATTTCAGTGAGCAATTTCAGCCATAATTTTTTCATCGTACACCTCGATGGGAAGGAAGAAAAATCTCAGTGTCTATCAAAAGATTAATAAGTTTTTATATACAGTTCAAAACTGTCAGGTAGAGTTCATTAGAATAATAAATCTGTTAAATCTTGGAAGGATTCATCTCGTTATCTCATCCTTGTTATGAGAATGAAGGTTTTATTATCTCAATGACTTAAATAGTTCTTACCGTGTAATGCATTCTCTCCACCCCATCCCTCATAATTTAGACTTTGATATTAATTTTTTTAAGTTAGGCCTTATCCTCTATGAAAAGCATCAGAATGTCAATTCTGGCTGTGAGAGACAGATGAAAATCTGTATTTTAAATGGTTCTTCATAGTTGATTAATTGGTGGTTTAATATGATCTTTCCAAACACCTGTATTATCATATTTAGAATCTATCCTTGAAAGTTCAAACGAAGATTCAAAATACAGCAGTGGAAAACAGCACTAGATTAGGAGTCGGAAGCTCCTGGTTTGGGGTCTGAGTCTCTTTCACCTAGAGGAATCTAGTCTGTTCCTCACTTGGGAAGTTTCTCTTCCTCATTCAACACTACGGAACAGCAGCTCCCCTCTGAGTTTTCCCTGATCTCACCAGTCCTTTAAAGTCTTCTATATGCTCTCACAAAACCTTGAAATCATCTTCATCCATCCATTGTATCCATTACATACTGCTGCAATGCATTTTTTGTTTTGTTTTGGCATTCATCTTAGTGGCCTAGAATATAATAGATTCTCACCAAATATTTCTGAATGAGTAAAAATAAATCTGTCTCTCCAAATCGACTCTGGTACATAGTATATTGGCATGTGTGGATTTCAGTGAAGAATTTGGGATAGAATTATTATTTATATTTCAGTGGAGAAATCTAGAGTTCAGAACAGCTCCAAAACTCATTCCAGGCCACAAAGATCGTTATTCCTGGCACACTTGATTTGAACATGGACCTGCCTGTCCCCAGGATTTCACACAATGCAGCACACCAGTCACCTCCCGTGTGAGCCTCGGGTATTTCTTCTGTATCATCGGAGACTGAGTGGATGTTATAGACCCATTAGAAATCCTCCAGGAGCATCAATTGTGCACATGAATCAAAACAGCTGCTGAACTTGCTGCTCCTCTTGGGCTGAACAACTGACTACTGGGACATCTCAGAATGTCTTGAGAAAGAGGAGAGAACACTGTCTTAGAAAATTCTCACAGTGTAAATGAGGTGCCATTGAAAGAAAAACAAAAGACATATTAATTCCCAATCCTGGTGACATCATACCACCACTATTCCTTCCCCAAGCCATCCAGAAGGGAGATTCATTCAAGGCATGTCTAATTATTTCCCTGGATCACAGACATGGGGTGCTCAATCACTATGGCTGAAACCAGCATGGCCATTACACGTTCATTAGAAAGATAGCGTCACTTCATTTTACCTTGTCAGGCAATTTTAGATCTAAAACAACAAGGGTGTCTAACAATAATAAACAGCTGGAGAGGAGAAAAATGGTCCTGGCCACACCACGTGGAACATTCTAATGACAAAGCCAATCTCCAAATCAGATTGCAGACTCAGCTCAGAAAACCACTGGTTTGCTCAACTGAATGATTATCTTTGTTTCATTTGTTCAGTCTTGATGATAAGGACCTTATCAATTTGTCCACACCCAAACTGAACTCTTGTCTGTCCAGATCATGTGGGTTTGCCCAGCATGAACCCTGGATGGGTATGTTGTCTTCAAATATAACACAGCTTTTTTGGAGTTGTTTCTTTGAAGTCAATGTATCCATTCTCCTTCTGGTTTATCTAATTAAGCTTTCCTAATCCCTGCATGTATATCCTCAGAGTTTTTATCCTTAGTTTTAATTAAGACATTTTGCTGAGCTCTTCTTTAAATTTATATAGTCAATTGATAGAGTCAAACTCTTCAACTGATATAGTCCTTCAACCTTGGGCTCAAGACAATCCAGGGCCACTAGACACAAGGTAGTGAGACAGGACATCTCTCCCGGTGTTGGCTTTCTTCTTTTCCATTTGCAAAACACACTTGATGAGTCCTTACCTATGCAGCTAATGGTCTCTTCCCAAATGAATTCTGTCTGCTGTAACAGTTTAGAAAAATCAAATAAGACCCTTTAGACAATCCAAGAGCTTGACATTAGTAATATTACATTTTCTTTTTATTTTTACCAAAACTTTTATATCAATTCACTTTATTTTGTTCTCTCTTTTTTTATTGAAATATAGTTTTTATATATATTTATGAAATATAGTTAATTTATCTTCTCAGGTGACACAGTGATAAAGAATACACCTACCAATGCAGGAGATACAGGAGACAAGGTTTGATCCGTGGGTCAGGAAGAGCCCTTGGAGTAGGAAATGGCTACCCACTCCAGTATTCTTGCATGGACAATCCCATGGACAGAAGATCCTGGCAGGCTACTGTCCATGGACTGACCACACATGCATGCACAGTCAATTCACAACAGTGTGTTAGTTTCAGGTGTACAGCAAAGTGATTCAGTTCACTTCAACTTCCTCTCTGAAAGCAACAGAAAACAACAAAATAATGAAAATAGAAATTTAAGAAAGAAATCCTATTGACACATGTATAAAGAAGTGAAGTATAATTGCAAAAACCAAGGTGTCAAAAAGAAATGATCCTTTTCTTTATTTTTCTCTAACGATCGAAAATCCATCCAATGAAATGGTGAGAAATTCACCTCAACTGAAGCTGGTTTCCCTTAGACTTCTCCCAAGACCATGTCCAAGTTCTAGAGGTTTGTGAAATACCAAAGAGATGTGGTATATTTTATCTTGTTGTCTGTCATGAAAGCAGGGAAAGCAGTAGGGAGTTATCTGAAGTTGAGTTCACATGTTCACAGAGAGATTGCTGCTTCCATGCTCCAAAGATGCTCAGCCATCACCATACGCAGGTAGCTGCCAAATGTAGCCCCTGGGCCATTTGTTCACTCCCTTCTAGTTCTCTCTGATACTTTCAGGCGGGGCCGAAGGATGTGACCACCACATTGCTGCTTCTGGGCCACACTGAGTCCTAGGAGCTGTGTCCAGGCTGGCCCCGGCTGAGATGAACTGAGCACCGTGAAGCTCATCCTCTCAGCAGGTGGCCACTGCCCTCCATTCTTTGTGGGAAATATCCCTTCTGTTTTTGCTTCCTCCAGAGCTCTCTGGGTCTTCTGTCTGCCCAGGGAAAGATGAGAACAAGGGAGCAGGCATAGAATCTCTTTCCCTGGTTGCACAAATTCTTGACTCTCATTCAGTCCTCTCAGCCTCATCAACTCCCAACTCTTGAGGAAATTGTTTCCAGTGTGGAAAGGGGATGACAATGAGGGACACATTGCTTGGCTTTCTAAATCATTTCCTTTAATGCTTTCAGCTTTGGGAATACAAAAGCCAAAGTCTCTCAGGTAGAGATATACAATTTTTATTAATATGCAAATATGTTTAATAACAACAAATAACCTATAATGGCTTTCAAGGTTCATCTATTTTGCACCGTGTCTGCACTTCATTTCCTTTTACGGCTGAATAATATTCCATTGCATGGATATATCTCATTTTGTTTGTCCTTCCATCAGTTGATAGAAATTTGTGTTGTTTTCACCTTTGGGCTATGGGGCATAATAAAGCTGTTATGAATTTTTGTTATGAGTTTTTTTGAACACCTGTGTATACAACCAGTAGTGGAATCACTGGATTGTATGTTAAAAAAAAAGGAGCCAGACACAAAAGGCCACACTGTGTGATTCCATTTATAATAAATGTCCAGAATAGGCAAATCAATAGAGACAACAAGCAGATGAGTGGTTGCCAGGGGCTGGGTGAGGGGAGAATGAGCAGTGATTGCTTAATGGATGAGAAAGTTTGTTTGGGGGAATCTTCTGGATCTAGATATCAAAGAGTCAGCTGTTCATTCCAAAGTACTGGATCTTCAGTTTCAGCATCAGTCCTTCCAATGCATATTCAGGATTGATTTCTTTTAAGATTGACTTGTTTGATCTCTTTGCTATTGAAGTGACTCTTGAGAGTCTTCTCCAGCAACACTGTTCAAAAAACACCAATTATCTGGCTTCCAAGGTACAAGGAAATATGTATAAAGATGTAATAATAAGAAAAAAACATTGTGTACTTTGGCCACCTAATGCAAAAAGCCAACTCATTGGGAAAATCCCTGATGCTGGGAAAGACTGAAGGCAGGAGAGGGGGATAACAGAGTGGATGAGATGGTTGGATGGCATCACCAACTCAATGGTAATGGACAAGGAAGCCTGGGGTGCTTCAGTCCATGGGGTCACAAGCAGTGTGACATGACTTAATGACTGAACAACAGCAACAATATGCCTATGAGTAGGAAAATGCTTCACAAATTAAGGTCGACTCAAATAATGGAATATTACAAGACAGTTATAAAGAACTATTGCCAGTATTGACAGAAGCTGCCATGAGAGGGTACTGGCAATACTGTTTCTTGGCCTGGAAGCTGATGACATAGATTTGTTTATTTTATTATTTAGAGTTTGTCAAGCCATACACTTATGTGTTCTTTTCTATGTGTCATGTCATTCTATTATATGTTATACCATAACCTGCTATATTAAATCCTAGAGAAGGCAATGGCAATCCACTACAGTATTCTTGCCTGGGAAATTCCATGGACAGAAGAGCCTGGCAGGCTGCAGTCCATAGGGTCACAAAGAGTTGGACACAAATTAGCAACTGAGCATATTAAATCTTATTGAAGCAGTTGAAAACAGTTTTTTAAAGGGCCAGATGGTAAATATTTAAGACTTGTAGGCCACGCAATCTTTGTTACAACTACTCAACTCTGCCATTGCCATTAGAAAGCAGCCATCAATAACATGTAAGTAAATGAATGTCTGTGTTCCAGGAAAACTTTGTTTATAAAAACAGGCAGTGAGTCTGTTGTCATAATTTTCTAGCAATTGTTATCTAGTATATAGAGTACATAACGAATATACTCTGGTATCCTGTAATAATTTTTCAAGAAGCATGAAGTACGTCTATATTTTCTATAGATTGAGAAAATCTAGATCAGAACAATTAATCTATCTAGAACAATGTGTTTATCCTTAAAAAGAGGTGGATAAAATATTTGTACGTATGCTTGTGGGTACCCATGCAAAGAACATTTCTAGAAATGTTCACAAGAACCTACTCCACGGGGTCATGGTTATTTGTGAGTGAGACCAGGATCAGGGCAGGGAGAGAGGCTACATATTTATTATGCACTCATTAGGAATTATTTTCATGCATAATTATTCGAAGCCTTAGAGCAAGGTCCAACCAATTTGATCACTTATAGAGATTTATCTATCAAATATTAAATTTTCTAAAAAGGATTGTTTTTCTCCTATGAAAATGGAGACAAAATAATAATCTCTAAGATAACAGCATTTTTGTACATGTGTATACAAACTTCTCCATCATGTAACAGGGAACAAAAGCACATGGAAAATGGGTTGCTAGCAGCTCCTTACTTCATGAATCTATTTTCTCCTTTATTTATTTATAAGAGCAAATTAAAATTTCATTATCTTTAAGAAAACAATACCATTTTTTAAAATTACCACTTGATATTTCCAAAGGAAAATGTGAAAATAAAGTAAAAAGGGAGGAGAATAAAATAGAAAGGAGTATACAGTGCCCATGAATAGCTATTTTTTGCAAATCACAAATATTCATTTTATATTTTGGGGGTATGATCTTCAGTTTCAAAGTTATCGGGATAAATTCCATGTATACCTATGGCTGATTCATATTGATGTATGGCAAAAGCCATCACAATATTGTAAAGTAATTATCCTCCAATNCTTTGTTTCTTTGTTGTTAGGTGTCTAATGGTTTGTGATGTCTATCTTCTTTGTGAATTGTACCTTTTATCATTAAAAATGTTCATCTTTAAAAAATTAAAAAAAAAAAAATTGATCTGAAAGTTCTGTTGGCCCTACCAACATACATCTCCAACCACTTCCCACTCCCTTCAGTGCCCTAACTCTAAAACTAACCTTGTTCCAAGCCACCATCATCTCTCAATTTGTTTGTTTTAATAGCTAAGAAAACATTCTTCAAAGCCATGTTCCTTCTAGGTATTGAGCAGTCATTCCCTCCAACCATCAGCCCATATTAAACTCCTACTCTAAAAACTGCTGATTATAGGGGTGTAGTATTTACAAAAAAAAAAAAAAAGTTGTATGATTCAAGAAGCCTCCTGAACACAGTAGAAAGGAGAGTGCATATGTTAATTGAGGGAACTCAGTCTGCTCCACATTATTGCATTTAATCCTTGCAAAGATTACAATATGATCTCATCATAATGGTTGATGATATCTTTACATTGATATCATCTTCATCATCCTTTATTAGAGAAAGTAACGGGGATAAGAGCCAAGAAATAAATTGTCCTGATAAGTCAGCTAGTCAGTACTACAGCCGGTATTGAACCTAGTTTTGTCTGACCCACAAGCCCATACACTACACCATGTCTTCCTAATGGGTTAGAAAAAAGAATTCATAATATACACATGAGATATATCAGACTTAAATAACTAAAGACACAAAGGCAGAGTACAATTAATTGACAAATGTCTTCATGAGAAGTAAAAAATCATTCTTATAAGTTAGCCTGGAACGACCAGTTGGATATAAAAATAGAGAATTTTATTGCATTTAAGTTTTCTTGGCCATAGTTTAAGTCAGCCTTATTCTGCCTTATAAATATATTCTTTCAGGAGTGCTCAGCTTTTTCAGAATATAAGACAACACTTGCAGAAATGTGTGGCTGAAATAAGCAAAACAAATGAAAATTCAAACATAACATCCTCTCTTATTTTATAAAACACAGAATTTTTGTGTTAGAAATTTAACAGAATTTCTGTTCCCAAAGCTTAATTTTAAGCTGAAAAAATTGCAGCCGAGAGAGTAAAACATGTTTGCCCATCTTTAGCTGAAGAGAAAATAGAAGAATCAAGGTCTCTGATGCTTATATCAGTTTTTTTCCCTACATTGCAATAAGAATTTCTCACTTCCTTACTAAATGACTAATCCAACTATCAAATGGCCTAAGAAACCAAAAGGACAATAAATCCAGTGTCACCAAAGTGAATTAACCCTTGATTTAATCACTCATCTTCTGCAAGAAATAGAGCAGTTTGTGCTGATACAGCCACATGTATTCCTTGTAATTTCTTATCTGCTTCTCCTCAGTCAGGCACATTATCCTTGGTTTGGTTCCCCCAGGGATGATATAATGATACAGGACAGATCACTGATACAGGACAACCAATCCATTTCAACAAAAGTTTTCTATTAAGGGTCCACTATGAGTCAGCCTTAACCCTGGGTTCTAAGAAATCAACACTAACTAATGATGAGAGAGATGTGAAAACATGTTATTAGATTATTTTAATATTTCTATTCCTTTAATTCAGTTAATATTTACTGAGCCAATCCATGAACAAAAACAGACATAGTTCTTCCAGTCTACTGATCAAATTATAATAAAATAAGTATATTAAGTAAAATAAGTATAATATTGTAACTGAGACAAATGATAGAAAAGAAAGGTAGGTGCACATTGTCACGAAAGTAAGCCACGGAGAGAGCAAACCAAAGTCAAGAAAATCGAAGAAGTTCCCCATTTAGAGAAAAGTGTGTGTGTGTGCCTTTGTGTGTGCATATGTAGACATGCATATTTTTAAGTCAGTTATAAACTGTCACAATAAAAAAAGGAGTGAGGAATGTTTAGAGGAAAAAATCAGGGGGAGAAAAAAATTACAGAAAGTTCAAGATGAGTTTGTGCATATCACACTTGTCTAGAGCCATGACTCAGTTGGTGCAGTCAGATGGACCATCTCCATAAAGATATTCTATTATAAAGTCATAACTTTCACTAACATTTTACTTTGCCTAATTTACTAAAAACTACTTAAATCTTTATAATTATTTGCTATAGGAATAAATCTGTATCCTCCAAAACCACAATGCTAGGACTTGTGCAATTTGAAAATATTTATTGCATAGTCTCCTTGGAATAAAATACAGTTCTGCCCTCAAAAATATACAGGGTCTTTCTCCTGACTAAAAGGAATCTAATAATAAACAACACATTTTTAACCAAGGGGTCCTATAAAAAGAGAACATAGTCTTAGTGCCAAAAGAAAGGTTGAAAGGACAAACATTAAACCAATTTCCACTAGTCACAGTTCTACCCCAAGGCCAACTGTCCAGCTCAATAATATCTTGAAAACTGTAGGAACTTTGAGGATGTTGCTGTGGGGATGGAGGAGAACAAGCTTCCATAGACTCATTCAGTCAAAAAACATTTAATAATTGTCTACCATGTGTCAGACAATGACCTAAGAAAGGTTATTACTTGAAAGTTGAAAAATACAACTCTGAAAATATTCTCTACTTCTCTCTTGTACTAAATCAGACTAATCTTATCTTCTTTCTCCTACCCAGAATTTTCTCCTCCCCCAACCCATATGCACATTATTCTTAATTAGGGATATTATTTTCCTTTATTCCTTAGAGCTAAGAAGTGTGGCAATAAATAAGACCATGCAACTGAGAACAAACAGCCTGTTTATTCAGAACTTTCTACAGAGGAGGAGTCGGTCACTATCACTTGTTTGGCAGAGACTCAAAGGTAGACATGGGAGTAGGAAAGTTTTGCAGTGAAAAAAGGGGGAGACTTCAGATATGCCCTGATTGGAGGTTGTTGCCACAGGGAAGTAGAGGTGGGATAACCAGAAGTGAGGGATCTTACGTAAGTGATTTGAGGAGCATATTTGGCTTTCTCTAGTTGGTCCTGAATTGGAAAAAGGTCAGGGGTGGGGGTAAAAATGGAGAAGCTGTCGGTCATTGACCAAGCTCTGACAATTGTTGCACAGGTTGTGGTTGGGCTTCTGGGACTGGCTGCTGCTGTTGTGTCACAGTTTTTTACTATATATGGTCAAACACTGTCCATTGTATATTCAGCCTATCAGTTCCCCCTTTTAGTCAATTTCTCACCTGTGAGAAGCTGACCAATGCAGAGCAGTCTAGAGAACCAGATCGTCTCCACTTATTGAATGTACAGTTTTCTCCATAGTCAACTGTATTGTGAGATCTTCTTGACCTTTTTGCTGTGTCATTATCATGATCCTCTGACAAGAGAATAGCTGCATAGATGCATTTATGACTCGAGATAGAATGCAACCAAACAGCACCAAGACAAAAGTAAGAACAATTGATAGTACTTGTAAAATGTTTCAGAAGTGGGAATCCAAATTAACCAACCCAGACCAAGAACAACGCCCTCTGGGCCATGAACATCAACCTTAGGGAGCCAAGTAGCTTTTTTCTTAAGGTAATGTAGAGCCTGCTCCACCCTGTTCGTTTCATTGGTTCAAGTACAGGGCAAGCTACCAGCAATGGCAGACACTCTACCACAACTAGCCAACAAAGACGTATAGAGCAATATAACTGTCCACCACCACTCATATCAATGAGTTGAGACCAATCTGTATTCCATCTAGGCAGAGGTGGGATCATTAATGACCTCTGCAGAATGCCCAGAGGGAACAGTGCTCTGGTGATTCACGAAACAAGACAGCAATTCCTCCAGGTAGAGTGTGTGGAGGGTGGCTTCATTTTGGAGCCCACATTTGAGTCAGAATTTTGAGCCCTGAGGATTTATAGAAACAGGGCCTCTGTGTACATACAAGTATAATAATGCTATTTCTAAAGTGCATGTGGTACTAATCAGAAGCAAACAGGACAAAACATTATGGCCATAAAAGAAATAGCATCTAGTAGGGGCACATGGAGATCAGGGGAAAAGGAGTTTTTATGACATGAGATGGAACCAAAGCTTTACATTAGCTGGATTATGTTTGACTAATAGAGACCTCTATTAGTCTCTTTAATGTGGGCTTTGGCTTATCCCCCTACAAAATTTTATGATTTCAAATTTAGGTTTCTTATGGCCTGATAAGTTGATTGCAATAAATAGTTATTTTTCTGGGAGAGACAAACACTAACAAAGTCATAAGTTAACTTGTTTAGGGTCAATTGTCCATATTGGTGAAAGTGGAAATGTCAATAGCTCTGATTATCTCATTTGATGAAACAAGTATTGCCCAGACATATTTATCATGGGGATCATATACAACAGTCCAGATTTGATCATGGACAGCATATCCAGCAGTGAGCAAGACTGAGGACAGTGGCTACTATTTAGGATAATATAGATCAGCCCTGGGATTTCTTTGGAAGGAATGATGCTAAAGCTGAAACTCCAGTACTTTGGCCACCTCATGCGAAGAGTTGACTCACTGGAAAAGACTCTGATACTGGGAGGGATTCGGGGCAGGAGGAGAAGGGGACGACAGAGGGTGAGATGGCTGGATGGCATCACGGACTCGATGGACATGAGTCTGAGTGAACTCCGGGAGTTGGTGATGGATAGGGAGGCCTGGCGTGCTGCGATTCATGGGGTCACAAAAAGTCGGACTGAACTGAACTGAAGAATGGTGTTGGAGAAGACTCTTGAGAGTCCCCTGGACTGCAAGGAGATCCAACCAGTCCATTCAAAAGGAGATCGGTCCTGAGTGTTCATTGGAAGGACTGATGCCAAAGCTGAAACCCCAATACTTTGGCCACCTCATGCAAAGAGTTGACTCATTGGAAAAGACCCTGATGCTTGGAAGGATTGGGGGAAGGAGGAGAAGGGGACGACAGAGTATGAGATGGCTGGATGACATCACCAACTCTATGGACATGAGTTGAGTAAACTCCGGGAGTTGGTGATGGACAGGGAGGCCTGGCGTGCTACAATTCATGGGGTCGCAAAGAGTCAGACACGAATGAGTGACTGATCTGAACTGAATGGAAGAATGGTGTTTAAATGAGTAGGTTCAGATTAAGCAGTTATAAGATAGAGGAAAGAAAAGAGAAAAGAGGCCAATATGGATCAGCAAAAACCAGGGATCTAAAGAAAATAAGATGATCATAAGTGAACAGATTAAAAACAACACAAGAATTAAAGATAAGCCTTGATCCAAATTGTGCAGTGAAGCTTTCCACTATCTGAAGTCATGTGCTTGTTCCAAAGATCTTAGACTGGCTGTCTACTCCTAAATATCAGCTCCTTATGGATGATCTCTAAGAATCCACAGTGGAATAGCCTTCCAGTCGTGTGGAGTTCTGAATTGCTTCTTTAGCTATGGAATGTGAACCCAAAGCTTGTCTCCCTGTATTTGCATTGCTGTATTTGTTGTTCATAGAACATGGTATGGCTCTTTACAACATGACTCAAGAATAGTTTTTCTCTGTTGTCTCTTCCAATATACGAAACCTCACGGTCAAAGACTGTGAAGAGACTGTCCAGGAAGATGCTGTGGAAAAATGAGGTAACCTATTGGTGACTGCCCAGGTACAGTACATGATAAATTTCTTACAGTGTCTTGCCATATCTGTGTTCAGCATGGCAGAGTCTAGTATTGGAATTAAAATCTTAAGTGCATAGGACTTCCATCTACCAATTAATAGAGAGATGACTAATGTGTTGTAGGAGGAGTGGACTTTATGGCCAGAAGGCCTATTTCAGAAGAACTTTGGCCAAAGGAGCTCAAGGACTCCTAAAATTTTTGTTCATTTTAGTTTAAAGAAACCACAGTTCTTTCAATCATTCCAGGTGATCACACATTGTAAGAGTAGTTTAGCTACTGAGTAACAGATAAAGGCTCACAGAGTTTTCCTGTAATTGTTCCTAGAAGCTATGTGCTTCAGTAACTTAATATAAAAGTTGCTATTCCCAGGTTAAAACACAAAATCAAGCAGTTGCTTCACTACTGTAAAGTCTGTAGTTTTTGACAAGGGAATGCTTCAACCCACCCTGAAAATAAATATACAATAACTAAAATATAATCAAATCCCATAGAGGCTATAATCTGACCAAATTCATCGGAAGGTGTTCAAAGGACCCTGAGCTTTTAGGATCTGGCTGTGTCCCTTTATGATTTTTCCAGGATTATGTTCTTGAGAGATGACACATGACCTCAAAACAAACTCAGCAGTCTTTTGAAAGTTTCCCCGTAGATGTTGATTTGAGGTATAACCTATTTGGACCATAATAAATAATCTAATGGAGAAATTTAGCTAGTATCTATTTGAAATAATCTGGTACCACCAAGTGGCCATCTTGACAGTGCCAGAGATTATATGAGCAAAGAATGAAACCTGATTTTTTTTCATTTCTTCCTTTCTTAAACAAAGGATTAACCATCGACATTTTATAATGACCCATTTAAATACTCAGAGAGTTTAGTTAAGATCATTACCTTGGTTAAAGCTGTTTTTGTCACAATGATCTGCTAGAGCATTTCCTGTAACTTGTATACTCTCTCTTTTCATGGACCTCAACCTTTAAAATAGCCACCTCTTCCAGCGGTAGCAATGCATCTAAGTGAAAGTGAAAGTGGAGGTCACTCAGTCATGTCCAACTCTTTAAGACCCCATGGACTATAAGTTTCTTAACTTGTTGACCATTTTTGATAGTGTCTTCAGAATAGGCAAAAAAGGTCTTTTCCTCCAAAGTGTCTCAGAGTCATATACTACTCCAAAATCATACCTGATATCTGTACACAATCAGCTGCCCATATTCATGAGTTTCACATCCATAGACTCAACTACCTCAGGTCAAAAATATTTAAAAAAAAAATTCCAGAACTTTCCAAAAAGCAAAACTTAGATTTGCCCCATGCTGGCAACTATTTACATAGCATTTACATTGTGTTTACAACTATTTACATAGCATTTACATTACATCAGGTACTATAAATAATTCAAAGATGATTTAAGGTGTATGGGAAGATGTACATATATGGGAAAACTATGTCATTTTGGGCTTCCGAGGTGGCTCAATGGGTAAAGAATCTCCCTGCAATGCAGGCAGATGTGAGTTCAACCACCAGGTCTGGAAGATCCCCTGGAGGAGGGCATAGTGACCTGCCGGGGTCCAGCCCTGGTGGAACCAGGGTGATTCGAAGGAGAGACGGAGTAGGCGAGGAAAAAACTTACTTATATAGAAATATAAAAGAGATTAAGAAGAAATAGTATAGTAGGAAAATTAAGTGGAGAAAAGAGGCTGAATAACTTGGTTTACAGGGAAGGCCAATAAAGTTCCAGACAAGGAGCTTG
>SJYQ01013086.1:243248-307624 GCA_006410935.1 Redunca redunca
AGAAATAGTATAGTAGGAAAATTAAGTGGAGAAAAGAGGCTGAATAACTTGGTTTACAGGGAAGGCCAATAAAGTTCCAGACAAGGAGCTTGTACCATCTACATTAGGCCACCGGCACCCGCTTGAATATCGGAGAGTGCCCCACCTTGGGTGCTCTCTGTCACAGATCTTAGTGCCAGGGCAAGTAAGTAGACTTGGTGAGCCGCCCTGCTCCAGATGGGAATTCAGCCTGAAGTTAGAGTAAAGAGGAGAAGGAAGGAGAGGGAAAAGGAGTGAGAGAAATAGACATGGGGGGAGCCAGATTCCCAAGAAACTAGGCCAAGAGACTAGTCCAAGAAACTGGTCCATCCTTTATTGTTCAAGGGGCTATTTATACTTTTGATAATACATGGAGATCAATGGGTAACACAAAGTTATGCAGTTAGCAGTTTAGACTCATCAAAACCAGACTTTTCTCTCTGCATACCTGACTGCAAACACAGGTCTTTGGTGCTTTACATCATCTTCTGGCCCAAAAGGGCCAATTAACAGCTTTTTTTCTGATAAGGGTTTGTTAACTAGAAGACTTATTCGTGTTGATCTTCCCAAAGTTTGGCGCCACTCTCAGAAAGCACTAAATAAGGTTACATTCTTACATAGCAAAGATACAACAAATTATAACAAATGAAAGGAGTACAGTGATTTATAACAAAAGAAAAGTAATTAACTCAAAAGTCTAGTGCTGCTAACATTAAAACTACTATATATCTTTTTCCACATCCCATTTACATTAATTAACATCCTCCCAGGTGCCTAAAAGATAAAGAATATGGAGGCCTGGCGGCAATCATTGAGTCAACAGTGAAAACCCGTCACCAATATGATTTTTAACTCTTTAGAAAAGGCTCTGTATCTTTAAGATGCTTTTAAGCTTTGTGCCTCTCGCGGTTGGGGGCTGTAAGCAATTCACAAGCTGTAAGGGGTCCGGGGAACCTGTTAGGCAAGCTAAAGAACTATCAGAGGAGGTTTAACTGAAACATCCCTTTCAAATGCAAAATACCAAAGCTTAGAGATAACTTTTTCTGGAGTGTATCAGAAGAGTAGAAAAGCAGGCAGATTTTTATTTTTGGGGGTGTGGATGCTCAGGAAACTCCAGGGGGAAAACCTGAGATCTGATTAGACCTTGCACCTCAGAGCTCTTGCCACATGACCTTGTCACGGGTGGAATTCCTCATGCTGGCTCCCGACAGTGACCCACTCCAGTATTCTTGCCTAGAGAATCTCATGCACAGAGGAGCCTGGTGGGCTACAGTCCCTAGGGTCGCAACGAGTTGGACACGACTGAAGAGAATGAACACGCACACACATTTGCCACTTTAACACAGACTTGAGCATATAATGGTGGCCCTGAAATCAACCCCCTACAGACACTAAAGAACAACTTTAGTATACATTTGCTGTCTGTTCTTTGGCTAATTGACAAGTGCAAACCTTATTGCACTCACTTGTCAATTCTGGGTTGATTTTACCTCAGATAAAGAACTATGTTCTAAGGACAACTTCTATTGGAAATAGTATGTTCTCCTGATAACTGCTAGTTTCCACTTTGAGGAATGATCTACACACAAACAATATTAGGTCAGAGTCTCTAGTAAATCTGAGTGAGGTACAGAAAGTTCCCTGAGGTAAGACAGTCATGAAATGCCACTTCTTCTTGTAGGGGCAAAAGATCAGCAGGATTCAGAATGCTGTGGCAGTGAATAGTCATGTGACTCACAAGGGAAATTTAGGGAAGTATTAAGGTGAAACACCAGGCTGGATGAAGCTCAAGCTGGAATCAAGATTGCCAGAAGAAATATCAATAAACTCAGATATGCAGATGATACTACCCTTATGGCAGAAAGCAAAGAGGAACTAAACAGTCTCTTGATGAAGATGAAAGAGGAAAGTGAAAAGGCTGGCTTAAAACTCAGCATTCAGGATAAGAAAGCTGTGGTACATATACACAATGGAATGTTACTCAGCTGTTATAAAGAATGCATTTGAATCAGTTCTAATGAGGTGAATGAAACTGGAGCCTATTATACAGATTGAAGTAAGTCAGAAAGAAAAACACCAATATAGCATATTAACCCATATATATGGAATTTAGAAAGATGGTAACGATAACCCTATATGCGAGATAGCCAAAGAGACACAGGTGTAAAGAACAGACTGTTGGATTCCATGGGAGAAGGCGAGGGTGGGATGATTTGAGAGAATAACACTGAAACATGTATATTATCATATGTGAAGTAGATCACCAGTCCAGGTTCAATGGATGAGGCAGGGAGCTCAGGGCTGGTACACTGGGATGACCCTGAGAGATGTGAAGGGGAGGGAGGTGGAAGGGAAGGTCAGGATGGGGAACACACGTACATCCATGGCTGATTCTTGTGAATGTATGGCAAAAACCACCACAATATTGTAAGGTAATTAGCCTCCAATTAAATAAATTTTTAAAAACTCAGGCTTGAAAAAATGAAGATCATGGCATCTGGTTTAATCACTTCATGGCAAATAGATGAGGGATGGGGGAGGGAAACAATGACAGACTTTATTTTCTGGGGCTCCAAAATTATAGATGATGACTGCAGCCATGAAATTAAAAGACACTTGCTCCTTGGAAGAAAAGCTATGACAAACCTAGGCAACATTAAAATGCAGAGAAACCACTTCACTGATGAAGGCCTGTATAGTCAAAGCCATTGTTTTCCTGATAGTCATGTATGGATGTGAGAGCTGTACCATAAAGAAGGCTCAGGATTGAAGAATTTTATGTTTTTGAATTGTGGTGCTGGAGAAGACTCTTCAGAGGCTCTTGGACAGCAAGGAGATCAAATCAATCAACCCTAAAGGAAATCAACCCTGAATATTCTTTGGAAGGACCGATGCTGAAGCCCCAATACTTTGGCCACCTGATGCCAACAGCCGACTCATTGAAAAAGATCATAATGCTAGGAAAGATTGAAGGTAGGAGAAAGGGATGACAGAGGATAAGATGGTTGGATGGCATTACCAATTCAATCAACATGAACTTGAGCAAATGCCAGGAGATAGGGAGGCATAGGGAGGCCTGGCATGCTGCAGTCCATGGGGTCGCAAAGAGTCGGACACAATTTAGCGACTGAACATAAACAACATAGTTATAATGATGTGTTAGTTACTGGTGTGCAGTGATTCAATTATGTGCATATAATTAACTGTTCTTTTTCAAATCCCTTTCCCAGGCAATTTAGGCTTTTTCTTTTTAAATCAGGCACCTCAAGACTCTATCAACAAATTCCAAAATCACTGTCTTATTTTTGAGTACCCCCTACAGAAGCATCCTACTTCTGGTACTACAGTCTATTAATTTGCTAGAGTTGCCTAACAAACTACTACAGAATGAGTGGCTAATACTAAAGAAATGCATTGTCTCATATTTCTGGAGACTAGAAGTGAGAGATCAAAGTTTCAAAGGGTTGGTTCCTTCTGAACCTGGGAAGGAGACTCTGTTTCATGCTTCTCTCCCAGCTTCTGGTGGTTTTCTGGCAATATTTGACATCGCTAGACTTATAAAAGCAGCACCCATGTCTCTGCCTTGATTTCCACATGGCATTCTCCTGGTGTATGTCCAAAATGTCTCTTTTTATCAGGACACCAGTCATATCTGATTAGGAACCCCCTCTACTCCAAGCTGACATCATCTTAACTAATTAAATTTGCAACGATCCTATTTCCAAGTAAGATCACATTCTGAGGTACTAGTGAGGTAGGATTTCTATTAATACATATAAATCTAGGGAACACAATTCTATCTATGACAAAGTGTTTTTTCATATATGCTTTGTACTTTTAAAATATATCCTAAATGAATAATTTCTTATTGTTAATATAACTTAAGTGCATGAAAGAAAACTTCTAAATAAATATATGTGTTCTAAATAAAGCTTAGCACTAAATTAATATGCAAAGAAACTAGAGACCTGATTATCTCTGATATTTGAACCAAAATTTATTTCTGTGATTCCAAGGAATTCTACAAAGAAATATATCTAGTTACAAAGCTTATGTATACAGTTTTTATAGTTATAACTATAGATGGTTATGTTTGTATTCAGTGAGACTCACAATTAAAGTGGGTAGGTGTCTCGATAATTCAGGCATACAATGTTTCAGAGGAAATCAGCAAAAAAGACTGAAGGACAAGGTACCAGGGAGAGATTCATTGATTTGCTGAGATTACTCAATCCACTGTGTCTTTGCTGATTCAAAATGAAATTCACCCAAAGTACAGTATCATCAGCTCACAGTGAGAGAAGTTCTGTGATCTTGCTCTTCTCACCTGCTTACACAGGTGGTCTTTGGAAAGTAAAACCAAAGCCATCTCTGAAAAGGCACCATTGTATTATACGGAGATATGAACAAGGGTCCTCTATCATGTCAATGAAACCTACCTCTGAGTAGCATTTTCCTCACAAAGAATATCAATCCTAACATTAATTGAAAGGCTTCCTAAAAGTGTGAATTAAAATAATCTTTGGACCTTTATTTTCTTTCAAAGAAAATACATAGTTTTACTAGGATATTTGCATACCAGTTCACAGTTTATTTTACATATGCATCTATAGTTATATTTACATTTCAAAGTACTTTATATCCCTGTGAAGTTCACCTGTGTTTCTTCCTCTTCATCTGATGCATGAAAAATTGAGACAGAGAAATAAAATTCAACTTGCCAGACTTCAGACTGGTTTAGCTGGGACAAGTAAGCAATATAGTTAGCTACAGGGGTACTAAATCAAGTCCCTTACAATTATACAGAGGAAGTCACAAATAGATTCAAGGGATTAGATCTGATAGATAGAGTGCCTGAAGAATTATGGACTTAGGTTCATAACTTTGTACAGGAGGCAGTGATCAAAACCATCCCCAAGAAAAAGAAATGAAAAAAGGCAAAATGGTTGTCTGAGGAGGCCTTACAAATAGCTGAGAAAAGAAGAGAAGTGAAAGGCAAAGGAGAAAAGGAAAGATATGTCCATCTGAATGCAGAGTTCCAAAGAAGAGCAAGGAGAGAGAAGAAAGCCTTCCTCAGTGATCAATGCAAAGAAATAGAAGGAAATAATAGAATGGGAAAGACTAGAGATCTCTTCAAGAAATAAGAGATTCAAGGGAACATTTCAGGCAAAGATGGCACAATAAAGACAGAAATAGTATGGATCTAACGGAAGCAGAAGATATTAAGGGGAGCTGGCAAGACTACACAGAACTATACAAAAAAGATCTCAGTGACCTAGATGACCACGATAGTGTGATCACTCACCTAGACCCAACATCCTGGGGTGCGAAGTCAAGTGGACCTTAGGAAGCTTCACTATGAGCAAAGCTAGTAGAAGTGATGGAATTCCAGCTGAGCTATTTCAAATCCTAAAAGATGATGCTGTGAAAGTGCTGCACTCAATATGCCAGCAAATTTGGAAAACTCAGCAGCGGCCATAGGACTGGAAAAGGTCAGTTTTCATTCAAATCTCAAAGAAAGGCAATGCCAAAGAATGCTCAAACTACCATAAAATGCTCATCTCACACACTAGCAAAGTAATGCTCAAAACTCTCCAAGCTAGGCTTCAACAGTCCATGAACTGAGAACTTCCAGATGTTCAAGCTGGATTTAGAAAAGGAAGAGGAAAATGAAAGTGAAAGTCACACAGTTGTGTCCAACTCTTTGTGACCCCATGGACTATACAGCCTGTGGAATTCTCCAGGCCAGAATATTGGAGTGGGAAGCCTTTCCCTTCTCCAGGGGATCTTCCCAATCTAGGGATCAAACCCAGGTCTTCGCATTGCAGGCAGATTCTTTACCAGCTGAGCCACAAGGGAAGTCCAAAGGCACAAAAACTAGAGATTAAATTGCCAACATCTGTTGAATTACAGAAAAAGCAAGAGAATTCCAGAAAAACATTTACATCTGCTTTATTGACTATGCTAAAGCCTTTAACTCTGTGGATCACAATACACTGTGGAAAATTCTTCAAGAGATGGAAATACCAGATCACCTTATCTGCCTCCTAAGAAATCTGTATGCAGGTCAAGAAGCAACAGTTAAAAGCAGACATGGAACAATGGATTTATTCCAAATTGGGAAAGGAGTACGTCAAGGCTGTATATTGTCACCTTGCTTATTTAACTTATATGCAGAATACATCATGTGAAATGCCAGGCTGGAGGAAGCACAGTTCAGTTCAGCCACTCAGTGGTGTTCAACTTTGCGACCCCATGGACTACAGCATGCCATGCTTCCCTGTCCATCACCAACTCCCAGAGCTTGCTCCAACTCATGTCCATTGAGTCAGTGTTGCCATCCAACCATCTCATCTCATCCTCTGTTGTCCCCTCCTCAGATTGCAGGGACAAATATCAATAACCTCAGATGTATAGTGGTGTCATCTATACATCTGAGAGTGAAGAGAAACTAAAGAGCCTCTGGATAAAAGTGAAAGAGGAGAATGGAAAAGCTGGCTTAAAACTCAACATTCCAAAAACAAAGGTCATGGCATATGGTCCATCATTTCATGGCAAATAGATGGGGGAAAAAAATGGAAACAGTGACAGACTTCATTTTCTTGGGCTACAAAATCACTGCAGATGGTGACTGCAGCCATGAAATTAAAAGATGCTTGCTCCTTGGAAGGAAAGTTATGACCAACCTAGACAGCATATTAAAAAGCAGAGACATTACTTTGACAAAAAATGTCCATCTGGTCAAAGCTATAGTTTTTCCAGTAGTAATGTATAGATGTGAGATTTGGACCATAAAGAAAGCTGAGCACTGAAGAACTGATGCTTTTGAACTGTGGTGTTGGAGAAGACTCTTGAGAGTCCCTTGGACTGCAAGGAGATCCAACCAGTCAGTCCTAAAGGAAATCAGTCCTGACTATTCATTGGAAGGACTGATGTTGAAGCTGAAACCCCAAAACTTTGGCCACCTGATGTGAAGAACTGACTCACTGGAAAAGACCCTGATTCTGGGAAAGATTGAAGGCAAGAGGAGAAGTGGACGACAGAGGATGAGATGGTTTGGATGCATCACCGACTCAATGGGCACGAGTTTGGGCAAGCTCCAGGAGTTGGTGAAGGACAGTGAAGTCTGGTGTGCTGCAGGCCATGGGATCACAAACAGCTGGACACAACTGAGGAACTGCACTGAATTAATTGATAGGGGTACTGGTTAATATAAATTAGTCAAAGACCAATTCATTCAGAAACTCAGCTGGATGACTACTGGGTACATGCCCTGAGAAAACCATAATACAAAAAAGACACATGCACCCCAGTGTTCATTACAGCAGTATTTACAATAGCCAGTTCTTGGCAGCAACCAAAATGCTCATAAAGAAGATGTGACACATATATACAATGAGATATTATTCAGCTATAAAAAAGAATGAAATTGAGTCATTTGCAGTGATGTGAATGGACCTATATATAGTCTGCTATACAAAATGAAGTTGTCAGAAACAGAAAACCAAGTCTTGTATATTAATGTATATATTCAGAACCTAGATTCTGGGAGGTAGAAAAGGACAGAGAAGCCTGGTGAGATGCAGTCCAGGGTTGCAAAGAGTTTAACAAGACTTGCTACTGAACAACAACATGGAATCTATAAAAAGGGTATGGATGAAGCTATTTGCAGGTCAGGAGAGGAGATGCAGATGTAGCAAATAGACACGTGGACACAGAGGAGAAGGGGAAGGGGGGGTGAACTGGGAGAGTAGCACTGGCATAAATACACTACCATGTGTGAAACAGCTAGTGGGAAGCTGCTGCATCACACAGACAGCTCAGCTCAGGGCTCTGTGGTGACCTAGGAGGGTGGAATGGGGGAGGGAGGTCCAAGAGGGTGGGGATATATGTATACATATAGCTGATTCACTTTCTCATACAGCAAAAACTAACACAACATTGTAAAGCAATTATACTCCAATAAAAAATAACGTTTACAAATGGAGAAATATGAAATTATACTAATTTACCAAAAAAATGAAAGAAAATAAACCAAAATTTTCATTTAGAAAGAAAGAAAGAAACTCAGCTGGGACAAGGCAGTCACTGTGATTCTATATAACTCTTCATGTCACTTTTTAAGTTCTTGGTTGCCTCTTGGCTTGCATCTGCCTGTGAAGAAATAAAATTTTTTTGTTGTCAAACAAAGCATATTCCACAAAGCACTCTTCATCTAAATTTTCAAAAAGCAACACCTGCTTTCTTAGGGAACACCACTGTTACATCTGTAATTAATGCAAGGGGACCAGCTGGCCTCTACACAAAAATTGCTTTATTTTAGTCTCCCTGGAAATCCACTTAAATCAAGAAGCAGAGAATTTCCAAGGGATTCTCTGTAGAATGTGAAGAATGAAAAGAATTAAGGGTATGCATGGCATAGCGCAAGCAGACATAAAGGTAGCCTAGAGATCTGGATGGCAATTTCTAATGGAGACGTTTGCAAAAAAAAAAGAATAGAAATGAGAAAAAAAAAAATAGTAACATTTATTAACGGCTTACTCTGTGCCAGGCGCTGATCCAAAGGCTTTTTACATAGCACATATTTGATCTTCACAACAGTCCTGTGATGCAGCACTGTTATTATTAGGCTTCTCTGATTAGAAAAGCAGGGCAAGGATAACTTACCCAAAGACAGAGAGCCACTGCTGGATCAAGTTAACCATCAGACCCAGGCAGTCTTATCCAAAACCTTAGGCTAAATGCAGCTTTTTGTGCAAATGCATTTGTAGATGTCAGAGGGTAAGTAAAATTCTGACTGTTAGGATGCAGATAAAATGATAGATTACAGTGTTAAGAATTACATTTATGAATCCTCTGGAGAAACAGTGAAATGCTTTTAGGGTTGAATGAAAAAGAAGACAAAATGGTATGGACATTTCATGTTTTAAAAATGCTTTTATAGAGAAATGGAGAAAAGGCAGCAACATACCATTAAACAAGAGTGGATTATAATTTCTAATTGCCTGGAACATTATGTTCTTTTACCATAAAGCTATGGAAAGAATGTTTCGCTGGCTTGGAGAAGAACCGAAGCCACTAAAGGTGTTTGACACTAGGACACATAAAAAGAGTTGAGGACACAAATTCGATGATAATCATGGCTTCCACTATGATACAGATTAAATCCTAATTAAAAGGCTTTTTAGCAGAAATTTCTATGAAGAACCATGTCTAGGTTTCTGGAAACAATCTCTGGAAAGGGCATTGTCTAAGAAGCAGTATGACCCCTAGAAAAATAAATTTGTATGAAATATATTCATTCAATGTTAATGCCAGGGTTACATTAAGTAGTGATTAAAAACAGCTGGAAAGTTGAAATGAGACAAATACCAATTGCAACAAAGTGCATATTATCTATTTAAGGCATATTATAAATCTTATTTACAAAATGAATACCATGACACTTAATAATAAAAGTGTAATTCTTTGGATAAAAAAGAATCTTGAGGAGTAGGAATAAAGTCAATCTGCTTTTCATGATATCATGTGAATGTCAAAATAAGGGGTTTAATTCTCATTTCCCTTATTCACCCACATTTAGGTAACATCTATTAAGGCTCATAGTGTTAAATAAGCATTGTAAACCCTCTTGCTTATAAACTCAAATCTACTCTGTGCTGGAAATATTGCCAGCAATTGTGTATGGAACAATGGAATATTTGTGATTGTGGCCAAGTCCAACTCAAAAACACTTGTCCAAGGAAAGAGAGAAAATTGTATTCATCACCATTGGGGAAGAAAGACTAAACAGAGCTGACTGGCCTATAGCAACTCTTCCCTACCTGAAACAAGCAAGCAAAAAAACAAACAAAAAAGGCAGAAGTGGCAGAGCATCAGCTTGGTTTGAGTAAAAGTTTTAGAGGAAAACTGTGAACAGGCAGGAATCTACATCCAGGTCAGCAAAGAGGTCCATAAGGGGACCAAGTTTTGAGGGCTCAAGTTTTGAATTCACAGCAATTGTTTGGAGAACTCTGATCCAACACAGTCCACGATGTTGAAGATTAGGGTCATATTTGCCTAAATATTCAGGAGGCAAGCAGCCCCACATGACATCAGAGCAAAACTGGGGCACTGGTCTAGGATCTTTTTTTTCTTTAACATTTAGTTATTTAGCTGCATGGCATGTGGAATCCTAGTTCCCAGACCAGGGATCAAATTCATGCCCCCCCAACCCCCGCTTCATTGGAAGCATGGAGTTCCAACCACTGGATCGTCTGGGAAGTCCCTGGCCTAGGATCTTAAAGCTGAGAAATGGGACTCTAGTGCAAGGCAACATGAATGGAATTACTACCCTAGAGCTGAGCCAGGGCTACCCTTGTCTTGATTGCCAAAATGGTGGACACACAGCTCTGGGAAGGAAGATGACTATTATTACAGGGACCACAGTGATGCTTGGGTCAGAGAACAGTGTTGGCGCTTGGGTCAGAGGACAGCAGTGACATAGCCCCAAGACCAACATGAAAATGTGGGGGAATAGTGGCCCCTCCAGGCAGGTAGATAGAGCAGAAAACAAAGAACATTTACTGATACATTGGCCAGGGCAATGGAGGCCAAGAAATGAACTCATCAACTAGCCAGTCAGAGGAAACCCTACAGCTTGGTGGTTAATATGGCTTCCAGTGACACTCAGTCCTGAGAGAGGAGAGGAGAACCTTGAAAACCCAGCTCAAGATAACTGAGAAGAGTCTTCATCCTGCTTTGTTTGCTGGGACAGACTACTCCAGAGCCCAACATCCTCCTAAGGGGTAACTATCAAGCAAGCCTAGAGTCCACAGATCACAGGTACCTGGATGCTAGCACAGAGATGCTAGCCCAGATAAGGCTTCTGGGGGAAGGTAGTGCCAGATTAAAGAGGAAGATTTTGAGCTGAAGTTAGAATGTGCCACTGAAATGTTCCAAGGGAGGCAGGCCTCAGATGTGGAGAAGCAATGGTGATGGATAGAAAAATTGCCTGGTCCAGAATTAGAAATTACACAAAGTCAAAAGTCATGAATCTCTCTGTCTCCAGGCCAGAATAGCACTCAGACAGGCCTGCAGGACTATGGATGGGGCACGGATCCACACAGCAGGTTTCTGAACATGCACTGACAGGAAGGAGAAAAGACTTCAACCTCCCCAGGCTTTGGCAGTAAGCTGGATACCAATCCTTCATGATTTTAATCTGGAAAATCAGATCCACCTGGAGCAAAGGGGAAAGAAAATGACTGACAGTGAGATGCAGTTCAAGAAACCAAACCTGCACAAAGTGGCCGAGACTTTCTGCCCCCAATTCTTGTGAATTTAGGAAAATAGACATCTGTTTCCTACAGGACATCTGCTAGCCTTAGAAACCAACCTCACAGAGATCTGGAAGCTTAAGCTCAGATTCCCAGACCAAGCTTATGCAGGAGGCTGAACCCCCAACCAGGCAGTGTCCTCAGGTAAGGTCATTCTTAGTTTCCTCACTTCTGGTCAGACGGGTCTTCACAAGAACTCAGAGTCTCATTTCTTTCCAGGTTCATGTGTGGTCTCCCAGGCAAGCACACCCATCAGGGTCCAGGTATTTATGGTACAGATTTAAGAATATATCAATACCAAGTGGTACCCAAGATTTTTTGAAGTAGAGAAGCATCCCACAGCCAAGCTATGCCATGAAAGAGACTCCCAAGCACAGTCCCCATGAAGAGCACTTCCCATCACCTAAGGAAGAAGCAGGATTGGGTAAGGATGGCCAGAGGACACATTACATGCTATTTCTTGTCTCTTTCTCACTCATTTCCCCAGAGAGATCATCTGCACTGGATGATCACACAAAATGGAAATACTTTTCCACCAGATATAATGAGATGGAAAAATATATGATTATTAGAATTTCAGGAAATTATATGAAATGAAAAATAACCTGCTTGGTTGGCACCTAAAAAACAATTTAAAAGAAGTAGGGAAATGACACAGGTGGGGAAAGAGTAAAGGAATAGATTGTGCCTTTAGAGTGGCTATGCGGGGTAGGGTTCTCCTTCTGAGACCCTAGTTAAGGACATCTGCTGATCAAGGACAGGAAAGCAGGAAAGATGCAGGACAATGGTCATATTCAGCGGTGAGTCTCCACTGTGACACCCTACGTCCTGCACACGATGCAAACAGCAGGCCTCTCAACCCAAGTTCCCACAAGACTGGGGTGAAGGTGACAGAAACAGCAACAGGAGCAGAGACGGGAGCCTCTACCAAGGAAAACACTGGAAAAAACTACAGGAAGTGGGTGAGCTCAGCCCTTTCACAGGCCATTAATCTGGGGCAAAACTCCAAGGGCCAAGAAAACTTCTGAGTTTATGAGACTCCATTTAAAACTGGAAAATAGGTTTCCCTAGTCACGAACATGCTGCCTAGTTCAGAATAGAAATTCATTCAATATTTATTAAAGAAGCAGTGGCTTCGGTTTTAAACTTTACATATCCACTCCGTGCCAAGACCTGCATCCCTGTTCTGAAGCATCTAAGAGGCACGGCCTGCTCTCAGCAACACCTGCTCACACAGCAGTTAACATGAGTGCAGTAGATGCCCCATGAGGAGAGCCAAGACAGGAAAAGAGGATGCTGCTCTCCCAGGTGCCACCAGGTTGGAGGTTCAAAACAGTGGATATATAGGATGTCGATGTATTTGTTGAGAAACAAGAAAGATGTTTTTATTCACACCACAAACTGGTGTTAAACATTTTGTTATACATATTTCAACATAATTACTTTCCCTTATACTCCTAGATACTTACTTTTTATTGGGTATAATTTACACATAATAAAATGTGTGTATGAGTTCAATGACTTTTTTCCTTGATTTATTCAAGCAGATAACCCTTTATTGCCTATTAAATGCAGGCTGAGTTATCCCACAGGTGAGTTTTCTCTCAATGTCTTTTTTTAAAGATCTGAATAGACGTTCTACAAAATAAATACAAATTACCAATAATTTTTTTTAAAAACTTACAGAAAAATGTATGCCAATATCTTAACCCTGCGGGCAGATTTTTTTTTAATTCTTGCCAAAGGTGAATTTTTTTTTCAAGAACAATATGAGGTTTTGATTGTTTGCTTGTTTGTTTTTCAGCTGTATGGATACCTTGGTACAATAATACTTCCCAGGTGCTGTAGTGGTAAAGAATCAGCCTGCCAACGCAGGAGATGCAGGAAACACAGGTTTTATCCCTGGGTCGGAAAGATCTCCTAGAGAAGGAAATGGCAGCTCACTCCAGTATTCTTGCCTGGATAATCCCATGGATAGAGGAGCCTGGCAGTCTACAGTCCATGGGGTTGAGGAGTGTTGGACACAACTGAAGCGACTTAGCACGCACAGTGATCCTACGAGAAAGAGCAGGCTATAAGGGCTATAGGGGCTATAGTCCACGGGGTTACAAAGAGTCAGACGTGACTTAGTGACTGAGCACACACACGTACGTTATGTCCAGGAGTGGGGCTGCAGTATCATATGGTAACTCCATTTTTAGTGTTTCTTAAGGACTCTCCATACTGCTTTCCATAGTGACTGCAACAACTTACATAACAACCAACAGTGCAGGAGGGTTCCCTTTTCTCCACACCTGCTCCAGCATTTATTATTTGTAGACTTTTTAACGATGGCCACTCTGACAGGTACTTCACTGTAGTTTGATTTACATCAATGGATTTTGACAGTTGCAAATATCTATGTAACCACCACCCCAATCATAATACAGAACATTTCCAAAACCTCAGAGTTCCCTCTTCCCAAGCCCCAACCCAAAAACAATCAACCACAGCCCCGACCTCTATCACCACTGATGAGCTTTGTTTGTTCTCAAACTTCACACTCATTCTTTCCTGTAGGGTTTCTTTTGCTGGACACAATATTTCAAGGTTTGCTTCACAAGTCACTTATGGAGCATATTAGGAAGGAAAACCGCACTTAGGAAGAGTTAAGGGAGTTAAATAAATTGGCTACAAAGTTGGGGTAGAGATTAGAGAATGCACAAGCACCCTGGAATCAGTAATGACCAGGATTCCTGAGGAGGGAGGGAGGGAGGGAGGGTGACCCCCTGAGCCAGAAGAGGGCAGACAGCTATGTTAGGTGCAGTGGCCTTTGGCTGGGCCACAGACAGTCTGGAGAACCATGCAGGAGAAAACCCAGAGGAAACATACCATTTCTTTTCCTTCTGATTGACCCGCTGACCCAACACAACTTAAGCCAGAGGATGGGAGGACCTGTAGGTTTCCTTCTAGGAGGCCCACTCAGTGAGTTGGAGGGACCTAGAGAGGAATGGCACCCCACTCCAGTACTCTTGCCTGGAAAATCCCATGGATGGAGAAGCTTGGTAGGCTGAAGTCCATGGGGTCACTAGGAATCGGACACGACTGAGCAACTTCACTTTCACTTTTCACTTTCATGCATTGGAGAAGGAAATGGCAACCCACTCCAGTGTTCTTTGCCTGGAGAATCCCAGGGACGGGGGAGCCTGGTGGGCTGTCATTTATGGGGTCGCACAGAGTCGGACACGACTGAAGCGACTTAGCAGCAGCAGCAGCAGCAGCAGAGAAGAAAACAGATCCATCCTAAATTACAATGTATTTAGACTACACCAGGTGGCACTAGGTTCGATCCCTGGTTTGAGAAGATCCCCTGGAGAAGGAAATGGCAACCCGCTCCCGTATTCTTGCCTGGACAATCCCATGGGCGGAAGAATGTGTTGGGCTACAGTCCATGGGGTTGCAGAGTCGGACACAACTGAGCGACTAACGCACAACACTGCAGGTGGTGCTAGTGGTAAAGAACCTGCCTGCCAGTGCGGGAGACATAAAAGATGTGGGCTTGACCCCTGTCCTGGGAAGACCCCCTAGAGGAGGATAGGACAGCCCACTCCAGCATTCTTGCCTGGATAATCCCATGGACAGGAGAGCCTGGCGGGCTACAGTCCATAGAGTCGCAGAGTCAGACACGACTGAAGCCACTTAGCACAGCACAGCACGGTATTGAGTCAGCAATGACAGGGTGGGGCTCAAGGACAGCCTCCTCTGGCATAAGCATTAGTCCAAAGGCAAAGACAACTCCTTGTCTTGCACTTAATGAGGTCGTGCCGCCTGGAAGAATGGCATCTAAAACAGAAGCTTTGCAGCATCTGAGCAAGAAACTCTGACCCTGAAAACCACGGAGCAAGGGCAACAGAAATGCACTGGCGGCTGATGACCCTGTACAACTTTCCACGAGTGGCACTCAACTCCTAAGAAACAATTGAAGAGAAACAAGTTCTTAGGGCACATAAGCAGTGGCTTCAGGCAATGAATGTGTGGGACTGGGAGCTGATGCAACCCGGTGCAGGCCAGGACCTCCAGCTCTTTTAGGAGAAATCCAGAGAATGGGTAAAGGTGTAGACATGGGACTAAGCTTAACCCACAGGAGGAGCAGGAAGACTATAATCTGACCGCAGGGAGGAGCACAGTTAGGAAAGTTCTAGCTAATTAGCTCCCACCCTCTGACTCCCGGGACCCTGTCCACCCAGTTACCAGGGGTCTTACTGATTTTTTCCTCATGATCCATTTCAGAACTCTCTTTTCGCTGCCACAATCACAACCCTGGTCTGAGCTGAGCCTCTCTCCTGGATGACTCCAATCACTTTCTACTGTATTCATTGTGAGTCATCCACCTTGCCCACTGACACAGGACAGATTTTCTTAAAAATCGGTTGTGATTCTGTCTTTCTTAGCATCTCTGGAATGCAACTCTGAATGCAACTCAGAATTCCCCACCTTTTAATCTCTTACCCTCCCCTTGCCTTTTTTTTTAATTAAAAAATTTTTGTATTTTATTGAAGTATAGGGGCTTCCCTGGGGGTTCAATGGTAAAGAACCCACCAGCCAAAGGAGGAGACATGGGTTCTATCCCTAGGTTGGGAAGATCCCTTGCAGAAGGAAAGGGCGACCCGCTGCCATGTTCTTGCCTGGAAAATACCATAGACAGAGGAGCCTGATGGGCTACGGTGCATGGGGTCACAAAGGGTCAGACACGACTTAGTGACTAAACAACAACATTGAAGTATAATTGGTTTACAGTGCTGTGTCCCCTGCCTTTTTAGCTACGAAAGCATTGTAGAGACCTACCCTCTTATCCAATTTACAAGGGCACAACATAGTATGGTGGGCTATGGGCACTGGAGTTTGGCAGATCTCTAGAACCTATCACTGTTACAAAACCTTATCACCTCAAAGAGGATGGTCTGTGGTCTAAACTGGAAGCTCACCTACCCGCTCTATGCCTTTACTTGCCCCTCGCATGCCTGAGATGCTCCTGCCCTTTGGCGAGGGGCATCTCCTTCCTCCCTGTGTCCTCCCACAGCCTGTCCTGGTCACTCAAGTGTCCTTTCTCCTAGGCTGCAGGAGATAACTGCTGTTTGTGCCCATGTGGTGTTAACCCTGCTGGGCTGTGACTTATTTACATTCTAGCCTCACAGCTACACTTTTTGAACCTGTTTCATTCTTCCATAACAGCTATCTGGGGTTAATAGTAAATGCCATGAGTGCACTGGGGTCCTAACAGAGTATCTGGCACACGGTGGGTACTGAACACAAAAGCACTGTTCAGAGTAGGTGGTCATTTCAAAAAGAGGAAGACCGGGACAGACGGAGAGAGGGAAGAAATATAGGAAAGAGGGAAGGAAGGAAGGAGGAAGGAATATTCCAGGTATGTGAGGCAGGGGGACACAACATTGTAAATCAACTATAATCTAATTAAATAAACAAATAATTTGAATTTAAATAAAAGGCAAGAGGGAGGTGGGTAAGAGATTAAGACAAAGGAGGGGAATACTGAAATTCTGAGTTTCATTCCAGAGTTGTGAAGAAAAATCTTGTATCAAAGGATTTGCAGAATCACAACAGATCTTCAGGAAAATCTGTCTTGTGTCAGTGGGTGACATGGATGACCCACAGTGAAGACAGTGGGAATGACTGGAGTCATCCAGGAGAGAAGTTCAGATCAGAGCAGAGTGGTGGCCCCAGCAATGAAAAGAGACAGTACTGAGATGAATTGTGAGGAAGAAATCAATACGATCTGGCAGTTGGATGGAGAGGGTCCTGGAAGAACAATGTGGAATGAAAAAGTAAGCAATAACTTGAGAATTTCAGCAGGGGTAGGATGAGCTCTAGAGGGGAGCAGTCTTGGGCAGAACCTGGCATGGAAGGAAAGGGCGACAGTGATTTGATTTGGACAAACTTCATTGAGCTTGCTGCAAGGCATCAAATGGAGGAAGCAGAGAGAGCCAGATGGAAAAGCCATCCTCCTAGAGGTGACTGGCCAGGTGCTGCGGGGGACAGATTGCTGAGGGAAAGAGGATATTGACAAGAGAAGAGGGTGAAATCTTGGGGTCCCTCTGTACTCAGTTGCTCAGCCACCAACCACACTGCAAAGATGCAAGGATTTAGCAGTGCTCAAATTCCTGGCTGGCTGGGGGTTTTGGCCAGAGGACATTTCTGAAGCACAGTAATACTCCTTAAACCCCAGCTGGCCTGCACACTTTAAGTCAGAAGTCGCCAGTGGCACTTGGTTTCTAGACTAGTCTTGATTTGCTTAAATCAAATTGTCAGGAATCCTGCTTCTGGGAACTGCTGAACCAAACTCTCATTAAACATGCAGCCCTGCAGTTTGTTTTTGTGATTTTCTTAAGGGTAACAATTAACCTTTAAAAAGTCTGACCTTTCCAAAAAGGTAGCCCGTAGTTGGTGGGAGCTCTGAGGTGTTGGGTAAATGTTGCGGAGAAGTGATGGCCTCGTAAGAAACATGGACAAATGCTGCTATATGGACAAGTGCTGCTACATGGACAAGTGCTGCTACAGTTTCCCTAATACTTTCCCTCTTAGAAATGATTCAATTTGTTCAATAGTTGTTATACTATTTATTTGTGAAACGAAGCCATCCAGTGGAGTCTGGGGGGGCAGCCTTGAGCACAGTGGGAATCCTGCTTCCCAGAAGAAGAGGTGAGGCCTCCGGAGAGGTTTTCTTCTCACCAGCTTCCCAGGCAGCACACATGAAATGGTGGAGACTCACCTGAGATTATCTTAAAGCTTGCTGGCAGCCACCACCTCCAGACTCAGCCTGTCCTGACCCAGATCAGTGGGAAAGCAGCCCAGCAGCCTGTGAGGGGCCCTCCTGGCCACGAGCCTCCCCTGTGCACCATTCATGCAGTTCCCCATCGAGGTGATCTTTCTTCTTGAAAGTCTCCCAGTGTCATTCCCTGATAAAAACCCCCACTGTTCTCATGCTGATCCTCAATGAGGACCCTATGATCTGGCCTCTTCTCACATCTCCAGCTGTATAACTGCTCTCAGACCCTGCCTCTCCCAGCACATGCACACATACACACACACACACTATTCCTGTGGCTCCCTAGATCCCTTCACACACTCTCTGCTCCCCAAGACTTCCAGTTCTTTGTAGGCTGATGCTTATCTTTCCTTTGAACTCATTTCCTCCCCTGGAGAGCCTGCTCTGACCACTTCCTCAGAGCTGGGCATCCTTGCACACCTGTAGCATCCTACAAATGCCTGTCTCACAACAAGAACTCTGCTGTCCTATTCATCCTCTGAACGGCGCCAGCTCCCGGAGAGCCATACACAGAGTCTTTATGCAGTCAATACAAGAATATTTCACTGGTGAAACGTTCTCCTCCAAGGATTAGTCCTGTAAAGTACAGAGGCTGTTCTCAGACTCTTTCTGGAAAATGGAAACACTTCAAGTATCCAGAAGATTCTAACCAAGGTGGTGCATTCAAATGAATTTAACTGAAGAGAAAGGACAGTTTACAAAGGGCAGTGTTAATGGAGTCCACAACAGACAGGGAAGTACCCAGGCCTGAAGAAATGAAGAAAGAGAAGAATCTATGAGCCTGAAGGAACACTTGACAGGTGTCATTGCCTCTCTGATGGTTCTTAGATGTGGTACCCAGACCAGCAGCATCAACATCACCCAGTTATCAGAAGTTCTGGGGACGGGGATCTGCTATCTGTGTTAGAACAGCCTCCCAGTGATGCTGGTACACATCAAAGTTTGGCATCTCCTGCTCCGGACTCCAGATCAGCGGTTGATAGACTATGGCTGTACCAGACGTGATCTGCTGCCTGTTTTGTTATAGCCCATGAGCTAGAAATGACTACATTTTCAAATGGTTACATTTTAAATGGGTCTTAATTACCTAAATCATAGCCTTAACTTCATCTCTTGTGACACAAAGCTTGAAATATTTACCATCTGGCACTTTATAGAGTTCACAAGCTCTGCTCTAGGAGAATACAGTTAGGGTTCAAGAACCACTTTGCCTCTGTTCCCCATCCTGATGCCTCCATGGGCCAAACAAAAGCCAGAGAGCAAGGGAAGAATTGCCAGAACTGAACTCCTGGAGCACGGGGCAGAGGGAGCTGGAGACTATACAGGGTAGCATGGGAAGGGGTAACAAACAGAGGGCCACCCCACACAGCACACTTACACTGATTTTAGACTTCACAAAGATAGCCATCTCCTTTTACAACAATATGTATCTTCTGAGAGAGGTGGGAAAGTAGTGGAAGAAGACAAAGACCTGTCAAGATGCAGGGGCAAGAGAAAGAGAGGAGGGGAGGTGTCAGGGTGAAAGCGGTTAAGACCATGAAGCACAAAAAGCCAGGGTTTTATTCTGGTACCCTCCACACATAAGCTGAGCCGTCTTAGACAAGTCACCTAACCTCTGTGTGCCTCAAATGACTCATCGGTGAGACAGAGGAAAAGAAGAGCACTTGCCTCATAGAGGTGTGTTGCAGATGAATGAAACATGGCATGTGAAGCTCTTCCTTCGAGGGCTGGGTTCCCAGATACACATGGAAAGATGCCACTCAGCTAGCCTTCACCAAGCACATCTTTCTTCCAGGATCCATGTGAGGTGGTAGTGATAAAGATGGGATGACAGGTGGCCCACCCTCAAGGAACTCAGGGTATAGTGGGGAAGAGAGACAGACTACAAGGTCATCAAAGACAGTGAAGAGCTAACTTCCTGCAAGGCTAAGGTGCTTCTCAGAAGCAGGCCGTTCAAACTCAGGCTCAAGGTATAGCTCTGGGGAAGGACCTTCCAGGGAGATGGAATAGTGTGGACAGGCCCTTTTGCAAGCTGTGCTTGGGAACTTGCAAACAGATTTGCATAACTACAGTTTGGGTTCCAGCTACAGGGGCTAGAGATGAGGCCAAAGAGATAAACAGAGACAGATTACGGGGGGCCTTGCATGCCAGGCTAAAGAGCTTACCTCTAACAAACTGGGAGACACTCATAGTGGGAGCCGTAAAATCACTGGGCAGTACTCAGTGCAGAGCACACAGAAAGGAATGAGAGTGCCTCTCAGGACAAGCACCAATTATATGCCCAGATTAGAGCTCACCAGCACCTGGGACATGGTGGGGAGCATCCCAGGGCCCCAAGGGAGCACACACACCTCAGTTAGCTAGATGATGAACTTGGCTTCCACGGAGCAGGTAGGTGCACAGGTCCACCCAGAGGCTGTCTGGGTATCAGAGGGTCCATTAAGCTCTCTCAAGATGTACGTTGGACAAAACTGCACACCAGCTCCTTTCTTGTTTGTAGGAAAACAAATGAAAAGGATTCATTACCTAGAAGGCCAGCAAAGATAATCTTCTCTAATCAGATAATGAGAGGGCTGTCCAGGAGCTGGGCATAAAAGCAAATCCGTTACAGACGCTGATCCAAGATGTGAAGGCAGATGCAGCAGCCTCACCAACTATCCGTGTTCTTTAGAAATAAAAGATACTCCATAAATTCCAGACACAATTAGAAAAGCGAAGGTAACAGAGTCATAGAGGGAGACATGAAGGGAAGAAAAATATTGGTTCTAGAAAGATGGTTAAGGTTAACAGGGGGGAAATATTAATATTGATTTCTACTTTAATAGCAGCAAAGATAACCCCATTGAACTAGAGACTCAATTAACACATCTGATTTTAACCCAAGCTCCAAAGGCAAAGTTGGCTGTGGTGAACATGATAAAAGTGAAACTGAAGTCGCTCAGTCGTATGTTTTCTGGGGGCATGCTTGCTTCTCACGGGCATGCTTGCTTCTCACAGATATGCTGATCCACAGGGGTGGAGAGCAAACACTTAACTTGCTCATCGAGGAAACCACTCATGCCCTGGCTCTGCTGTCCCCCTCGACTCTTTGAGACCCCATGGACACCAGGCTCCTCCGTCTATGGGATTTTCTAGGTGAGAGTACTGTAGTGGGTTGCCATTTTCTTCTCCAACTTGATAAAATTCTGCTCAAATCCATTTAAAAGAGTTTTCCTTCTTCTTTTTTTTTTTTTTTGGTTATGAATGTGTTTTTTAAATTTATTTATTTTAATTGGAGGCTAATTACTTTACAGTATTGTAGTGGGTTTTGCCATACATTGACATGAATCAGCCATGGATGTATTTATGAATGAATTCAATTGAAAGAAATGGAAATTCCATCCCCACAATCTGAGTGGGTGGCTTATGAGTGCCATACCCTAGGTCTACTGATGGGAGACTTGGCCATGGAGGGGCCACAGCAAGGGAGGGAGAGCTAAGAAAATATGCCCCTGGATGCCCACCGCCTCCATGCATCCTGGGGGACAGCAGAGCCAGGGCATGAGTGGTTTCCTCGATGAGCAAGTTAAGTGTTTGCTCTCCATCCTTGTGGATCAGCATATCTGTGAGAAGCAAGCATGCCCATGAGAAGCAAGCATGCCCGCAGAAAACAAGAACCAGCTTTCACCATTCTATGACAGCCAGTGTGTCACCAATTCATACTTAAAAGAAATTAGGAAAAGCAAGGGGAGTGGACACAAGGTTATAAAAAGGGAAGGAAGCCATCAGGGTCTTTTCCCCCAGTCCCAGCTGGCCTAAAAACGATTACCAATTCCTGAAAATTCTGCTTCTGAAATAACTACTTTGTCAGCTCCAGCTCCTGCCAACACAATCACATTCCTAGTTCAAGCCCCCACACTGTCTACCTTGGATGGTCTGGAAAGCCTCCTTATCCATCAGCTTGGGACAAATCCCTTGTCACCTTCATCCATCCTGCCTTGGAGAACTGCCAGCAGAAGGACATGTCTAAAGCATCATTACAGTGAGAGCTTTTGCTCACCATTCTCCAATGGCCCCATTGCTTATGCTGTGATCCTAAATGGCAAACAGAGCCTGCAAGCCTTTGCTCCTGCACCCTTCCTGCCCCCAGCCTTCCCACTGTGTTGTCTTGCAGTCCCAGCTGACCTCAGTCCCCATAACACACACTTGGGGGCTTCTGGCTCCTCCACACTTGTGGCCTGCAATGCCCTCTTCCTGCCTGTCTACCTGGCAAAGTGCTGCTCATCTTTATTAGTCAGCTGCTGTAATAAACACCCCTCAAACCATCAGAACTCCCACCATTACTGACTCAAAACTCATTGTGCTCGCTGCACAATAGGCCAATAAATTGTGAGATGAGTTGTTGAAGCAAGGAATAACAATTTTATTTGGAAAGCCAGCAGACAGAGAAGATGGCAGACTAATGTCCTAGAGAACCATCTTACGCTGGTCAGAATTCAGGATTCTTTTATACTGAAAAAGGGTTTCTTTTATACTATCAAGTGCTGGTGTCAGAATCCTTTCTGTTTGCAAGTGTCAGTGTAGGTCAGGTCACAATGTTCCCGTAAACCTTCAAGACAAATGCTATTCTCTGTTCTGAAACTGTATCTCTATATGAGTGAGAAAGTGTTATACTCTCAAAGGTCGGAGGCTTGAAAATGGGCTATCCTGCATATTTCAGTCTCTAGGCAGCATTCTTCAGTGGAGGCAAAAACAATAGAATACAAAGATTAAAGCAAAAGAAACAAACCTAATAAGGATGAAATCTATTTCCCTATCACACCCAGTGACATCTGTGTGCTCACTTCAGCATTCAGTGCAAGTTGACAGAGGTTCATTCAGAGTTGTCTCCTCCATCCGCTGGCTTGACATCCCAGGGTCCCAGGTGCACTGATGCATCCTCCACAGCAGCCAGCAGACAAAGGAAGAGATGCCTGGAAGCTTAGGAGGTAGGGTTTATGGACCAGGCCTGGGAGGAGATGAGAGGTTGCTGGTCATCATCTCCGCCTACAGTTCATTCACTGAGAAATGGGGTAGACTTGTCTGCCCAGTGAGAATAAGCAACCACTGAGAACAATTAGCCTGCATCTGTGGTGACATCTCAGAGCCAAGCCCAATACCCCAGGTCTACCAGTGGAAGACTTGGCCATGGAGGGAGCCAGAGCAAGACTTCTACCGCCTGCCTCCCGTCCTTCCAGGGGCATGCAAGGATCTTTCTCCTCGATTACAGCCACCACACAGCAGAAGAATCGAATCACCCACTGAAGCTTCACCTCTGTGCCCCAAATCCCTACCACCCCAGTGAGCCAAGTGTGTGTGCAGAACAGGCTTAAGTGTCTTTAAAAATAGTGACACAGGGCATAGGCAACAGACCTGTGGTTGCCAAGGGGGAGGGGGATAAGGGAGGTGTGGATTAGGAGTTTGGAGTTAGCAGATGTAAGCTATTGTACAAAGACTAGACACACAACAAGGTCCTATTGTAGAGTACAGGGAACTATAATCAACATCCTGTGATTCAACCATAAGAGAAAAAAATAAGAGAAAAAAAGGACTGAGTTACATTTCTGTACAGCAGAAATTAACACAATATCATAAATCAACTAAACTTCCAAAAATATAATAAAAACAAAAATGGTGAACCAAAGTGAAGGCACTCAGGGCAGAGTTATGCATATTTGATGGGGAAGAAAAGAAGTGAACCTTTTAGTGGTACCCTCTCCTGCACCTGAGAAGTAGCATCCAAATGAGGGAATGAAAAGAAGGAATGAATCGCCAGTGTATGTCCGATGCAGGATACAGGATGCTTGGGGCTGGTGCACGGGGGTGACCCAGAGAGATGTTATGGGGTGGGAGGTGGGAGGGGGGTTCATGCTTGGGAACGCATGTACACCCGTGGTGGATTCATGTCGATGTATGGCAAAACCAATACAGAATTGTAAAGTAAAATAAAGATAAAAATTTAAAAAGCAAAAAAAAAAAACCAGGGGGCACTTTGCTACTTATGGAAAAGAAAAAAAAAAAAGTCACACATGACTCAGTGACTGAACTGAATCGATACCTCTAACAATAAATATGCTTAAAGTGTTAAAAAAAAAAAAAAGAAAGAAAGAATGAACGGGCAATGACGAAGGAGGAAGAGCATGTTTGCATCATTAAAGAGAGAGCAACATTTGATCCAGTTAATGGAGGCGCAGACACTTCACTAGGCTCCTTTTATCTGTTATTTCTCTGAATGCTGCACTGTTATCCTCTGAAGGAAGGGGCTATTCATATCACTCCTTTGGGAGATGAGAGAGCTGAGATTCAGAATGATGTTTCCATCACTTCCTCAGAGTGGTGCAGTTAGGATTTGAACACAAGCCTCCCACAGCTGCATACAGGATGACAGACGACACAGGTAGAAAGAGGGTATTTCTCAAAAATGGGATGTCTGTCAGGGCAGGCAACCAGGGGTCAGAGGACGCCCCAGAGCCTAGCAGCAAAATAAGCATGTTTCAGTGAGTTCTCAGGGAAATCCTCTGCTCCAGGGACCTACGAACCCTATTGTCTCATTGGAACCAAACAGGACAGTGGCAAACAGGGCTATGGTGGCACCATAATTTCTTCCTGTAAAGAGTAAACTTCCTTGGCCATTCTGCCCAAACCCTACAGACTGGATCCCTGAGGACAGCTCCATTCATCCCAGGAAAGTGCATGAGAAGTGTTAGTATTCAGAGCTGCGTGTTTTGCTGTTAAACTAGAAACACTTATTCATTCATATTCTCACCATTTTTGCTATTACTTTTGAGCACCCCAATTATTTGTGCTCTGCTTTTATGAGGCCCCTCATCTTGAGCTCTTAGAGCCTAAAATTGTCATTCAGAACTAAATTAATAGCAGTTTCATTGGCTCATTATTTCTGACATCTGGTTAGAAGTGCAGTGCCATAAGTATTAGGTAATAATCTCAGTAGGCCCTGATTAGAAACTAATAACATTAGCAATAAACTCACAACGTGGCTGCCGTGAAGCTTGATAAGAGGAAAGGACACAAGGCTGCTCCATATGGAGAAATCTGGGCCAAGGATAGAGCCCACATCCCCATTCCTGCCCAATTAGACCACCAGTCCATCTGTAACTGGAGAAGGCAATGGCACCCCACTCCAGTGTACTCTCGCCTGGAAAATCCCATGGGCGTAGGAGCCTGGTAGGCTGCAGTCCATGGGGTCAATAAGAGTCGGACACAACTGAGCGACTTCACTTTCACGCTTTGGAGAAGGAAATGGCAACCCACTCCTGTGTTCTTGCCTGGAGAATCCCAGGGACGGGGGAGCCTGCTGGGCTGCCATCTATGGGGTCACACAGAGTCAGACACGACTGAAGCGACTTAGCAGCAGCAACAGTAGCAGCCATCTGTAACATCATCAAAACCAAAATCTGATTTCAGTCCAAGAAAGAAAAGTGATGGTCACCAAAAAAAATTGTGTTGTTGGAATGGAAATATTGCAAAAGAAATACTTCTCACATTTCAAAATCATTCAGGGATATTTCTAATATTTTTCTCTCAACATTTCCCTTTCTTTAACAAAGGTACATAAAGTCTGCTCTTCCTTTGCTGATTACTGATATTTGTGAAACCCTCTTCCAAGCCCTTCGTGTACATTATTCTATGCCATCCTCACAAGAAGCTTACAGGGTTGAGGCTGTTATTACTCTATTTACAGATCAGGGATCTGTCCCAGGTCACACAGCAGGGATGCTGAGGCTGGAATCCCAGTAGCAATGCTCATGCTCTGTAATCACCAGAGAATGCTACATCCTCGTTTTCCATTTTAACAAGGCTTAGGGGATACCTGCAATGTACCAAACACTCTGGGGTGAAAGGAGAATGGATACAAAATTAACTTAGGCAGATGCAGTCCTAGAAGCAAACCTGCTTACCTACATTATTGCAATAACTTCTTTTTTGTGTGTGATTTTTATTTTAACTTTAGTTTACTTTACAATACTCTATTGGTTTTGCCAAACATTGACATGAATCCACCACGAGTATACATGCATTCCCAAACATGAATCCCCTCTCTTAAATTCCTTCTTTTTCAATCTCGTACCGGTGGAAGCCAGGCTGAAATAGCTTACCTTTGCTTTTTTTTTTCTTCCAGTTTTATGGAGATATCATTGACAGTACTAGATACATTTAAGGGATCCAGCACAATGTATGTATACAGCACAATGATTTGACTTACATATATCCTGAAATGATTATCATAGTAAGTTTAAATGAACATCCATTATCTCATAAAGATACAAAAGTAAAGAAATGAAAAAATTTTTTTTTCCTGATAACCTCCTAACTTCTGGCCTCTCCTCCTCCTTGTTTTTCCTTACAAACCAACCAGGGGGAGCCTGTAAAAATGTAACTCAGGTCACAACCCTCCTCGGTTCAAAGCCCTCCTTTAACTTATTCCAAATAATAGACAATCTAATTCCAAATAAAAGGCGAATTTGGCAGAATGATTCCTGTCTTTCTGGAGCTCCCCCATCAAGTGCCCCATTCAGGCCACGCCAGTCCTGTATGCAGCCCGTGCCAAACCTGCTCATACCCTGTAAACAGACCTATAACCCTCACTTCAGGGCCTTTGCACCTGTCATTCCCTCCACCTGGAACACTCTTCCTAAAGCACACCACCCATTACATTACATTCCTGTCCTTGACCTCCTTCAGATGTCATCCAGAGGACACTTTGCAGTGAGGATGTCTGCAAGCATCATTTTTAAAATTGTAGCGACTTCCCTGTCTATCCAGTGGTTAAGACTTCACACTTCCTTTGCAGGGCGGGAGGGTTTGATCCCTGGTCAGGGAACTAAGATCCTGCATACAGCAGTGCATGGCCAAAAACTAAGCAAATAAATTAACTGTAAATCCCTTCCCCAGTGACCCTGTCCCATAGTCTTCCCCATGATCCTTCCCCAGTGACACTTTCATCATCTTTTTTTTTTTTTTAACTTTTCAAATTTGAAGTATAGTTAATTTACAATATTGTGTTTGTTTCAGGTGTGTAACAGAGTGATTCATTTAGAGATATAAATTTCTTCTTTTCCAGATTCTCTTCCATTATAGGTTATTACAAGATACTGAGTAGAGTTCCCTGTGCTATACAGTAGATCCTTGTTGTTTATCTATTTTATATACCATGATGTGTATATGTTAATCCCAAACTTCTAATTTATCTCCCACCCCCAACTTTCTCCTTTAGTAACTCTGAGTTTGTTTTCTATGTCTGTGAGTCTTTTGATGTTTTGCAAATAAGTTAATTTGTATTATTTTTTAGGACTCCACATATAAGTGATATCATATGATATTTGTCTTTGTCTGACTTACTTTACTTAGTATGATAATCTCTAGGTTCACCCATGTTTCTGCAAGTGGCATTATTTCATCCTTTTTATATGGTTTAGTAGTATTCCATATGTACTACATCTTTTTTTTCCATTCATCTGTCAATAGGCATCTAGGTTGCTTCTGTGTTTGGGCTATTGCAAACAGTGCTGCTATAAACAATGGAGTGCATGTATCTTTTCAAATTATGGTTTTCTCCAGATACATGCCCAGGAGTGGGATTACTAGATCATAGAGTAGGCCCTATTTTTAGTTGTTTTTTTTTTCAAGGAACCTCCATACCATTCTCCATTGTAGCTGCACCTATTTATATTCCCACCAACAGTATAGGAGAATTTCCTTTTCTCCACTCCCTCTCCAGCATTTGTTATTTGTAGACTTCTCAAAGATGACTATTTTGACTAGTGTTCACCCTCTTTCTTGTTTTATTTTTTTCCATGGCACTTTACACTATCCAGAAAACTATATGTGTTAGCTATGTAGTTGGTAGGGTTTTGATCAGTTAAATTGTCTGTCTTCTCCCCACTAAAATATGCTCCATGAAAACAGACGAGTGTGTCTATTTTGTCCATTGCTATAGTTCCAATGTTTATTTCCTGAAAGCAAAAATCTCCCCAAGAGTTTAGCATACCTCCTCCATCTGAAATGAGGACCCAACAAATCCAAATAAGCCTGATGCCTACAGGAGGTGTTCAGCCATAATCCCATGTCCTCTGTAGCATCATTTTCGTCCTTGTGTCATACAAACTTTTGCCCAAGAGTTTCATAGCTAACTGTGTCTAGTCATGTCACCTACCACATCAAAACTGCCTCTCAGCTGGGGACAGGATCTTTTCCCTCTTTTGTGTAACTCTGACACTTTTGTAAACACAGCTCTTGCACAAACATCATGTTCTTCAGAGCCATCCTCTGGGGTGAGTTCAAGAAACAGAGATCAAGATTAAGCTTCCACTTTACAGATGAAGAAACTGAAGCCCAGCGTGGTTCAGAGTCTCATCCACATCTGCAGGGCTAATGTACCACTGACTCAGAATGAGAACCCAGCTGCTCTGAGGCAGGTCCAATACCTGTTACACTGCATCTTGCATCATCTGTATATCTCAGTGGTCAAACTGTAATTGCCTGGCAGTCAGTATTATGGTTCATCGGTATGTACTAGATGCTAGGAATGGTCCCAGTTACACTGCAAACCCTGTTTACTCTAAACTCAAATACAGCCTTGTGGGTATTACTGTCCCCCCCCTCCAATCCTTTCTAAAGATCAGAAAGAGATCTCTTTAAAGATTAGTAGACTAAGAGAGGTTAAATAACTTTATCAGGGTCATGCAGCTAAAATAAAAAAAGTGGGATACAAAATAATCCCCAAACCAGACTCCATCCTCTTCACACTGCACACAGAGATGCTTGATGCTACACAGAGAAGAGCTTCCTAGGGAAATAAGGGACATTCGTCCTCTGCAAATCTCTGATAGAGGCCTTCATGGGCTCAGGAAAGGGAGTTCAAATTCATGGCACTGAAACTCTCTCTGATTCAGGAGGTGATACAAACATCATGAATGGCATTTGAATACCTGTCACAAAGTAGAAGATGTTGGTCAACTTACAGAAACTTCCCAAAATTTGGCTTCCCATTCTATCAAATGGGGCTACTGGTGTAGACGACAGAGAATTATTGTGAGTCTTTGATGATGTCATCAGTGCTGAGCACTGAAGTGTGGAAGAAGGACAGCAAGGGGAACAGCAATCCAGGTGGACAGAGTGAGGAGTAGAAGCCTGGGGCTTTGCTATTCCCATCATCCTCCAATGCAATACCAGAGAGTCTCATGTTCCTAACAACCCTATTTGTGGATCTTGTTATTGTTTGTCCCCACATAGGGCCTAGCCTACCCTGACACATCTCCTCCCATAGCAACACAGGGCCTCCCTGGCCCATCACCATCTAGGAGCTGTGGCCTTGGACCTACCATCTCCACCAGAGCTCACTGAGTTTCGTGACTGCAAACTGACCTCCCTCCTGATTGCTGCAGTCTCCAGTCTCTTACCTAAGGTTACTCCTCTTCTCTGTAAAACTGCACCTCTTTTCCTCTTGGAGGCAGCTTTGTACAGTAGTTGGGTGAGGAGGGGTTATAATTTGAGGCATGTGGGGCTGGCACTATATTTTTTCCTTAGCATTTTATTTATTTACAGCACTTTACAAGATATCTTTTTTAACTTTTCATTTTATTAAATATAATAATAAGCTTGGCATCAGCCCAGCTCATTAGTCCCCAGGGTTGGGCTGATATCCTTGGCTGATTATGAGTGTTTCCACTCCTGTTTTCATCCCTCAAAGCTGTGACATTTAGCATGGCTTATTAAGTCCCAGCTATGTCAACAGACATGAGATGAACATCTGCCAGGATCATGGATCTGCTGGGCCTGCAGGAAATGGGGACCCTCCTTTTTTAGCAGAACTTGAATGCTTTTCAAATTGCAGTTTTGTTAAAGTACCAGTTCTTTTGCAAAACCTGGACAAATGAAGACAGATGGACTGAACACAAATGCTCTAGGATGAGCATCAAGAGTATGTAACTAGTCCTACCGAGTGGTCTTGCTTCCTCCCCTCCTCCAAGCCACCCAGGCACCCAGCTCTTTCCCAGAACCACAGCACAGGGAGCCTGTCTGCAGTGCCTGGGCAACAGGATAGAGAGTGAAATGCAAGCGGAAAAAGAACAGAACCTTTACAGTCAAAAAGTCCTGGGCTTTTAAGTTCTGACCTCATGCATAACCCAAGGGACTGGGACAAACAGGTTCATCTACTTCTTTCCTTTTGTTGTTATTAACCATCATTTTAATGCTTATTATTACAGAGAGCGACAATATCATATGTACCATATAACCATTGCTCTATCACTAAACATACAGAGTTTTCCAACTTTTCAAGTACTTGGAGAAAATATTTCATCCATATTGTTGTTTCCTTAGGTTACCTACAGGAAACCTTTTTTTTTTTTTTTTTCCCCTTGTTTGTTGTTAGGAAACCTATTTTGAGTAATCCATCTTCTTTTCAGTTTGAGCTTTCTTGCTGAAACTATGGTAAGTCCTTGCAAAATTAAAATGATTAAAATCTTAACAAAGATTTTTGCTGCAATTTTCACTAATTTAAATCTACTTCCATTCCTGAGTGACTAGTCCCTCTCCACAAGTCTTTCTGACTGTTTTGTTCCTCTGCCTGGTAAACAACATATTTTTCTGTCAAAGTTTTGTTATATCAACATGAAACCATTAACATCAATAAGGCATTCTAATTAAAAGTCGTGGTGTGTCTTTAAGAACTACACATATAAAAATTAATCAGTAATGATACTAAAGTATTTTCACTGGGTTGAATTAAACAGTATGAATTCTGGACCTGTGGACTTCATCCACCTCTTCATCTTGCGGTTCCAGCTGTAAAGTGGGGAACAGTGTCAATCCTTAAATCTTCTCATGAGGATTGAAACCCAGAATTCAAGGACAAGGGGCTAGCACAGAGCCAGGCAAATAATAAGCACATAAGTTACCATTCTTCCATAGTCAAAGGGATACTGGGAGAGCTGTTGGATGTGGTGGTGGAGTAGCTAGTGTTCATCAGCTTTAGGTAAATGGATATAAAGAATCCTGTTATTACTGTGTTCAGCTCTCAAATGATGGTGGGAAGTTGGTTTCCAGGCTGTAAGCAGTTTGGTAACCCAAACTGAATTGGGTAGGATGCAGGAACATGAGTCCTTCCATTCAGAGCTGTCAGAAAAAATGCTTCATCATCATTCAGTGGCTTAAATATTAACAGAGGCGTTTAAATACTTTCCCTATATCCTAGAAATAGTAGTAGAACCTCTATCTCTTCCAGAAGGTTGACATAGAGTCAAAAGAACTGAATAGTGTGACCTACACATTGAAGATTTAGTTTTTTTAATTTTATTGAAGTATAGTTGACTTACAACATTCTGTTAGTTTCTGTTGTACAGAACAGTAATTCAGTTAAACATAAATATACATTCTCTTTCACATTCTTTCCCATTATCATTTATCACAGGATACTGAATATAATTTCCTGTGCTATACAGCAGAACTTTTCATTTATCCACTCTTTATGTAATAGTTTACATCTGCTAACCCAACTCCCAATCCATCCTTCCCTCACCTCCCTCCCCTTTGGCAGCCACAAGTCTACTCTCAATATCTGTGAGTCTGTTTCTGTTTCACAAATATGTTCATTTGTGTTGTATTTTAGATTCCACATACGAGTAATATCATATGGTACTTGTCTTGCTCTTTCTGACTTACTTTACTTAAAATGAGATTCTCCTTGTCTATCCAGACATTTCGTTCTTAATAAGTTATTGCCTTTACCACTTCAAATCCTCCTTGAAAATATACCTTTCCCCCCCAACTATTCAGATAAATACTAACCAATTTAGTACAAGTAAGGAAGGCAGAAAGGGAGGGAACAAGAGAGGAAGGAAGAGACAAAAGAAGGAGAAGCTAAGATAAAAACAGAAGTTGAGGAAGTTCTCTGGCAGTGGTTCAGTGGCTAGGTGGCTCAGCACTTTCACTGCTGTGGCCTGGGTTCAATCCCTGGTTGGGGAACTAAGATTTCACAGATTTTTTTGCTGCCATGAGGTGCAGCAAAAAAAAAAAAAAAAGTTGGGAAATGGCAGATCTGAGATTAGAACCCAATATGTCAGTCATACTTCAAGACCCAATATGAGAAAAAATTATTTTATATGCTTTTTAATTTAGTTTCATGATAAATTTTGAAAACTGGTTTCTTTTCTTAGAGCTCATTGAAGGAAATTTCACCCTCAGGAATGTATGACATGTCATTGCATGCTGGAGGAAAGTAAGGATCATTATAATCATCTCATAAGAGATACACTCAATATAGCAGAAAGATTGTGGTTCAATAAAGCTGCTCTGTGAAGACTTATGTGATAAAAACCCACACCAAATGAAAAAAAGGGTTGTTCTCCCTTTAGACCAAAGCCAGGTTCCTTTATGATTCCTCACCCTACTTCAGGCTTGCTTTTCCTGCAGGATCAGTAATGCCTCCACCCCAGAACCCAACACTCTTAGGAGACCACCCATGGCCCTCATGACCCCGCACGTTACTATGAGTATTGTTCTTGTCCTCATCATTTTCATTTTTTATTAGTGGCCCTGATCACAGAGTGAATAAAGCACTCTCTAGAAGTAATCTGTGTGAATAAATGGATTAAGACTTACATGTAAGACCAGACACGAACTTGCCTGGCAGTCCAGTGGTTAAGACTTCATCTGCCAATGCAGGAAGTGCAGGTTGGATCCCTGGTCAGAGAACTAAGATCTCACATGCCATGTGGCCAAAAAGCAAAACATAAAATAGAAACAATATTGTAACAAATTCAATAAAGATTTCTTCATTGAAGTCTATGAAAAACAGTATAGTGGTTTCCCAAAAAACTAAAAATAGAACTACCATATGAAACAGCAATTCCTCTCCTGCATATATATCCAAAAACAAAACCACTAATTTGAAAAAATACATCCCAATGTTCATAGCAGACTTATTTACATTAGCCAAGACATGGAAACAACCCAAATGTCCTCCGACAGAGGAATGGATAAAGAAGATGTGGTACATATGCACAATGGGCTACTACTCAGCTATAAAAAGAAATTTTGCTACTTGCAGCAACATAGATGGATTTGGAGAGCATCATGCTAAGTGAGCTAAGTCAGACAGAGAAGGACAAATCTTGAATGATATCACTTATAGGTGGATTCTAAAATAGACAACAAAATAGTGAATAAAACAAAGGAGAAGCAGACTCACAGATAGGATGAGAATCAGTGCAGAAAAGCCATCAAATATCTCTCGATATTTGAAATCCTTAACTTAATGAAGTTGCCTTAGAGGTCTTCCATGCTGGTGGAGTGGTGGGGGTAATGAGGGTGAGAGCTTGACACTTTTCTTCTTTGTGCCTCAGTTTCTCCAACTGTAGAAGAGTAGGAAGGACAATAATATTTACAGGAATGTTGCAGGAATTAAAACGTGTCAACAAAAAATTGGAGCAGAGGAGAAGCCTCATGGTAGATACTCCATCAATCTTGGTTCCCTGCACCAGCCACATAGCTATGGGACCTTAAGCAGGTCCCTTCACTTTCATGGACTTCAAAAGCAATCGAAATAGACCCTTAGGGAAAGGAGGGAGGGAAAATTTAGGAGTTTGGGATGAATAGATACATATATAAAATATATAAAACAGATACATAATATAAAACATAAATAACAGGGACCTGCTGCATAGCACAAGGAACTCTACTCAGTACTCTATAATAATCTATAAGAGAAAATAATCTGGAAAAGAATAGATATATGTATTTGCATAACTGAATCACTTTACTCTTGAAACTAATGCTACAGGGTAAGTCAACTATACTTCAATTTTAAAAATGCACACATTCTGGGTTTGAACCATGTGGTCTCACTGAGTCTTTAGGATATCACCAGTCTGGGAGGCAGCCCTGCCCTGTGATGTCTTGCTCTCTCTAATCACTACGATGGTTTTACTAACATAGTTATCTCAGAATTGAGATCAGGCAAAGGAATCATCGGGCTTCCCGGGTGGCTCAGTGGGTAGAGAACCCACGTGCCAGTGCAGGAGACATAGGAGACAGTAATTCCATCTCTCCATTGGGAAGATCCCCTGGAGGAGGGCCTGGCAACCTACTCCAGAATTCTTTCCTGGAGAATCCTATGGACAGAGGAGCCTGACAGGCTACAGTCCATAGGGTCCAAAGAGTTGGACACGACTAGAGTGACTTAGCATGCTCACGTGCACAAAGACGTCATTAGCTATTTAACTGTGTTGAAAAAGAAAATATAAAAGATCTCCAGATCTCCCACAATACTATCTAAAGGACAAAAGGTTGCCATTTACATTTTGACATAATTATAACATGTAAAATCAAGTGCCAGCCTCCCTGAATAATTGCAGGATTCCTAGCAGAACTGGTGCTGATCACTGAGTTGCCTGGAGGTTGCTAGGGAAGCCCTAACTGCCTGGGGTGCATGAGGAAATTTAAATAATGGACACAGACTTGGAGAACAATCCAGTTAATCACGGCAGGAGGGTCAGGGTGAGGCGTGTGGGGCAGGCACCACACAGCTGCAGCTGCACCTGGTTGCAGACTCCATGCATCACGCCTCCTCCTGCGTTCTCCCATGTGTTACACTATTATGCTCATTATCACCATGTGTCCCTAGGCACCAATTTTTGCTGCAAAATAACAAAATTTCAGTGATATAACAGGCATCTGTGAAATAATGTAGGCATTATTTCTCACTGGTGTGTGAGGCCTGCTGGTTTGGCCAGGCCACAGGCTGAGTTGAGGTCTGCTCATATGTCTCTCATCCTCACTGGCTTCCTGGAGCACTGTCCTTTCACGGTGATGGCAGAAAATGTGTCAAAGGCAAAAATGCACAGGCGCTTCAAGGCCTGGGCTCAGAATGGTGCACTGGACATTCCTACACACATTTTCCATGCCAGAGCAGGTCACATAGCCAAGCCCAGCACCAGTGGGGAGAGGAGTGAACTCCTCCCCTGGTGGTCGGGGAGTGAATAGTTGCTGAACAATAATGTCATCTTCCATACTTCTTAAAATGGTGACCCTTTGAGGACAGGGACCATTTTTATTGCTCCCAAACTTTGCCCAGCACAGCTCTAGAAAAGTTGACTAGCATTCACTCCCTGGGATCCAGTGCAACGGTCCCCAGCGCTGAGACACTTGTGTGTCCAAAAGCAAAGATCAAAGGGAAGTCCAGGTCACCAAACTGTCATCACGGAAACTTTGTGTTAAAAATGAATAGATGTATTATTTAAATATAGCACAGGGATCTCTGCTCGACATTTGAAAATGATCTAAATAGGAAAAGAATTTGAAAAAGAATAGGTAAAAGTCTATGCATAACTGAATCACTTTGCTGTGCACCTGAAATTAACACAATGGTGTTGATCAACTATGCTCCAATATAAAATAGCATTTTTAAATGGCAAAAAATTAAAAATTGAAAAAATATTTTGTCAAATTGAATATTGTCTCACAATTTTCTTTTCTGGCAGATTTTTTTAAAAAAAGGAATAGACATAGAAAACAAACTTGTGGTTACCAAAGAGGATAGAGGCGTGGCAAAAATGATTTAGGAGGTTGGGAATAATGTAGACACACTATTATATATAAAAAAGAGAAACAAGAAGGACCCATTGTATAGCACAGCAAATTAAACTCAATATTTTATAATAACCTTAAGTCACTTCAGTCGTGTCCAACTCTATGCAACCCTATGGACTATAGCCTGCCAGGCTCCTCTGTCCCTGGGATTCTCCAGGCAAGAATACTGGAGTGGATTGCCATGTCCTCTTCTGGGGGATCTTCCCAATCCAAGGATCTAACCCACGTCTCTTACGTCTCCTGCACTGGCAGGCAATTTCTTTACCACTAGTGCCACCTTTGACTGTGTGGATCACAAGAAACTGTGGAAAATTCTGAAAGAGATGGGAATACCAGACCACCTGACCTGCCTCTTTATAAACCTATATGCAGGTGAGGAAGCAACAGTTAGAACTGGACATGGAAAAACAGACTGGTTCCAAACAGGAAAAGGAGTACGTCAAGGCTATATATCGTCACTCTGCTTATTTAACTTCTATGCAGAATACATCATGAGAAACGCTGGACTGGAAGAAGCACAAGCTGGAATCAAGATTGCCGGGAGAAATATCAATAACCTCAGATATGCAGATGACACCACCTTTATGGCAGAAAGTGAAGAGGAACTAAAAACCTCTTGATGAAGGTGAAAGAGGAGAGTGAAAAAGTTGGCTTTAAGCTCAACATTCAGAAAACTAAGGTCATGGCATCTGGTCCCATCACTTCATGGGAAATAGATGGGGAAACAGTGGAAACAGTGTCAGACTTTATTTTGGGGGGCTCCAAAATCACTGCAGATGGTGACTTCAGCCATGAAATTAAAAGATGCTTACTCCTTGGAAGGAAAGTTATGACCAACCTAGATAGCATATTGAAGAGCAGAGACATTACTTTGCCAACAAAGGTCCATCTAGTCAAGGCTATGGTTTTTCCAGTGGTCATGTATGGATGAGAGAGTTGGACTGTGAAGAAAGCTGAGCACCAAAGAATTGATGCTTTTGAACTGTTTTGGAGAAGACTCTTGAGAGTCCCTTGGACTGCAAGGAGATCCAACCAGTCCATTCTAAAGGAGATCAGTCCTGAGTGTTCTTTGGAAGGAATGATGCTGAAGCTGAAACTCCAGTACTTTGGCCACTTCATGTGAAGAGTTGATTCATTGGAAAAGACTCTTATGCTGGGAGGGATTTGGGGCAGGAGGAGAATGGGACGACAGAGGATGAGATGGCTGGATGGCATCAGTGACTCAATGTACATGAGTTTGGGTGAACTCCGGGAGTTGGTGATAGACAGGGGGGCCTGGCATGCTGCGATTCCTGGGGTCTCAAGGAGTCAGACATGACTGAGCGACTGAACTGAACTGAACTGAGTGCCACCTGGAAAGACTAATATAACCTAGAAGAGAAAATAATCAAGAAAAGAATGGATATGTGTGTGTGTGTGTGTGTGTGTGTGTGTATAATTGAATCACTTTGCTATATACCTGAAACTAATTTTCAATTTCCAAAAATGATTTAAAAAATGAATTTGCCCAGGGACTCCCATGGTGATCCAGTGGTTGAGACTTTGCCTTCCAATGCAGGAGTTGCAAGTTTAATCCCTGGTTGGAGAGATAAGATCCCCCATGCCTTCAGCTGAAAAAACCAACCATAAAAAGTAAAAGCAATTGTAACAAATTCAATAAAGACTTTATAAATAGTCCATCAAAAAAATCTTTATTAAAAAAAAATTAATTGAGCTCCAGTGACAAGACTTTTTCCAGGAGGTGGTCTATAAAAGGAGGGCAGGGCCAAGTCTATCAGTTATGGAGCAGTAGGACAGTGATGAAATCGGGCAAAGAGAAACAATGACAGTTGCCAGGGTCAAGGTGGTGACAAGGCTTGAGAACAGTCAGGTGCTCGACAATTGCAGCAATGATGGCAGCAGAAACAGACTGTAACAGGGGCCAGGATCCCACAGCAGTGGTGTGGTCCCTCTTCACCTCAGTTGTGCTCCTTGTGCCTGGTGATTTAGCAACATAGTAGGTGGAAAGGGCACTCACTTTGGCACCAGGGACATCTGGATCTTTTTACCAAATCTAATGAGAGTATTGTCTCAAATAAGTTATCTAGTGTCAGCCTTGATTTCTCCTTTATAAAATGCAATAATCATTTTTCAGCTTGACAGGGCTTTCTCAGTATCTCAAGGGAGAATCTTAATGGAACCAAATTTGAACAAGAAATTGTGCAAAAATGTGGAACACAATATCTCCCTGGAAACTGGGAATGAAAGAGGGAAGAAGGTAAAAACCATCGCAGATGTGACATCTCAAGAAAGAAAGGGATAAGGAGGATTATGTTTATTTTGTTCACATAATGTTCCTAGGACCAAGTAAAATACATAAGTTGGTGCAGCCACTATGTAGAACAACATGAAAGTTCCTTTAAAAACTACAAATAGAGCTATCATATGATCTAACAATCCCAATCCTGGTTATATACCTGTGACAAAACACTAATTCAAAAAGATACATATACCCCTACATTCATAGAAGAACCAGTTAACAATAGCCAAGACATGTCCTAAATGTCCATAGACAGATGAATGAATAAAGAATATGCAGTAAATACACACACACACACACACACACACACACACACACACACATACACAGTGGAATATTACTCAGCCATAAAAAGAATGAAATCATGCCATTTGCAGCAACATGGGTGCAACTAGAGATTATCGTACTAAGTGAAGTAGGCCAGACAGAGAAAAACAAATATCATTATGATATCACTTACATGTGGTATCTAAAGAAATGATAAAAGTGAACTTATATCCAAAACAAAAATAGACTAACAGACACAGAAAACAAATTTATGGTTCAGTTCAGTTCAGTCGCTCAGTCGTGTCCGACTCTTTGTGACCCCATGAATCGCAGCACCCCAGGCCTCCCTGTCCATCACCATCTCCCGGAGTTCACTCAGACTCACGTCCATCGAGTCGGTGATACCATCCAGCCATCTCATCCCTGTCGTCTCCTTTTCATCCTGCCCCAAATCCCTCCAGCATCGGGGTCTTTTCCAATGAGTCAACCCTTCGCATGAGGTGGCCAAAGTACTGGAGTTTCAGCTTTAGCATCATTCCTTCCAAAGAAATCCCAGGGCTGATCTCCTTTAGAATGGACTGGTTGGATCTCCTTGCAGTCCAAGGGACTCTCAAGAGTCTTCTCCAACACCACAGTTCAAAGGCATCAATTCTTCGGTGCTCAGCTTTCTCCACAGTCAACTCTTGCATCCATACATGACCACTGGAAAAACCATAGCCTTGACTAGATGGACCTTTGTTGGCAAAGTAATGTCTCTGCTTTTGAATATGCTATCTAGGTTGGTCATAACTTTCCTTCCAAGGAGTAAGCATCTTTTAATTTCATGGCTGAAGTCACCATCTGCAGTGATTTTGGAGCCCCCCAAAAGAAAGTCTGACACTGTTTCCACTGTTTCCCCATCTATTTCCCATGAAGTGATGGGACCCAAATGGGAAAGGGGGGTTTGAGATTTAAATATACACACAACTATATATGAAACAGACATCCAACAAGGACCTGCTCTATAGCTCAGGGAACTATACTCAATATCTTATACTAACTTATAATGGATAAGGATCTAAAGAAGAATATTTTTAATGTACATATATATATATATATCTGAACAATTTGCTGTACACTTGAAACTAATACAACATGGTAAATCAACTATATTTCAATAAAAATTAAAAATAAGAAAATAAAAATAAATAAACTTGGAAGGAAAGGGCCAATATCTGGTTATAGTCTTTTCTCTAACCTCAGGGACACACAAGATTTGATCTTCAGTTAAATCCTTCTTGTGATATTAACGTAAAGAATTCATAGATAATGAATAGCACTGACCCAAGACAAATGCTATGTACAGATCAAGAATCCATACCTCACTGAAGTTATCTATTGATTAACCTGTAACTAACGAGTGATTGGTAACTGATGGATTACAAGTGCTCTAACAATGTTAGTTACCCCTGAGCAAGGAGTAGCAAGAGGTAAAAGTCACAGTCCCCAGAACTGATCACTGTCCTTGCCCGCTCAGCTTTGTGACCACAGAGGTACCAAATTCACAGTCCCCAGAACTGATCACTGTCCTTGCCCTCTCGGCTTTGTGACCACAGAGGTACCAAGTTCACTGTCCCCAGAACTGATCACTGTCCTTGCCCGCTCAGCTTTGTGACCACAGAGGTACCAAGTTCACAGTCCCCAGAACTGATCACTGTCCTTGCCCGCTCAGCTTTGTGACCACAGGGGTACCAAGTATACAGAAACTGGAGGAGAGTCGGAAGCTTGGGGACCTTCGTGACCTCTGTCATGCCACTGATGTATACGCTGTGCTATTTATTAGCTGTCTCATAGCCTCTATAAAGTTAACTTTGGCACTGGGTGGAGCCTATCATATCTTATGAGTTCAGCAATCAGTGTGGACCCCAGATCACTGCTGCCAGTCAGGCAAAGTAGGCTGTGCAGTGTTATCTAGTTCCTGAAAAGGGAAATCACTGGCCAAGACGGCAGATTTTTGTAGAGACTCTTTTTTTAAGATTAATTTTTATTGGGATATAATTGCCTTACAACATTTTGTTAGTTTCTGCTGCACAGCAAAGTGAATCAGCTGTATGTATATCCCTTCTTTTTTGAATTGCATTCCCGTTTAGGTCACCACAGAGCTAGTTTGAGAACTCATCTACTGAGCTGAGTTCCCTGAGCTATGTCGTAGGTTCTCATTTGTTATCTTTGGTATACATAGTATCAATAGTGTCTATCTGTCCATCTCAATCTCCCTGTTCCTCCCACCCCTACTTTCCCTCTTGGTGTCTGTATGTCTGTGTCTCTATTTCTGTTTTGAAAATAAGATCATCCGTACCATTTTCCTAGATTCCATATATATACATCAATATATGATATTTGTTTTTCTCTTTCTTTTTTTTTTTTGTTTTTGTTTTTGTTTTTCTCTTTCTGACTTTCCTCATTCTGTATGACAGTCTCTAGGTCCATCCATGACTTTTGATGGCCTCATCCTCTTCTATAACAAGATTCATCAGGTTTAGGCACCTTAGGAGAAGGTGGGTCCAGCTCTCCTTCCCCTTCCTGGTCATGGCTAGAAGGTAGATAGTAGGTCAGCTGGCCAGTGAGACATGAGAGGAGGTCATTAGGAGGTTCCTGGAGAAAACAGTACTCTCTGCCTGAAGATAGATATTTTGGAAGTGATGGTGTCCTCTGCCCCTGGAAATCCCTATATCTGAATGTAATACCTGAAAAACAGTGGTCATCAGATGATCAAGAAAGAGACATCCTGAGGGCAAAAGTCGCACAAAAGATTAACAGACTGGGGAAGACTTCCTTGATGTCATCATTGAGCTTCTAATTGTAGGAAGCCTGTAGCCACATGAACCTCTTGTTATATGTAATAACAGATGCCCTTATCATAGCCACAATATGGTCTCTGTCTTCTCTTACTTACAGCCAAGGGCTCCTTAACTCATGAGGTCAATAGGTGCTGGAGCAGAGGAGATAAATTTTCCCTAAGTCCCAGGAGCCTGTCTGATGATATGGGATCAGTAATGTGAGTCTATCACTATGGGACAGTCTGGTCTAAGAGAGGGAATCCCCCCAGGCACCAGGACAGAACATTCTCACGGGTCAAGAGAACTGCCCAAGTCCTCCTAGGGGAGCAGCAGAGACAGAGGATGGGCAGCCATCCACACAGGTAAGAGCCCTTCCTTCTACCAAGCCATACATTCCTGGAGCCATTAGCTGTCAACGATCCCTTAGCCACCAGACAGCAGCAATTTTAAAAACTCTTAGGTAAATATTTACAGTTTGTTTAGGGAAAAAATGCTAGCATAATAATAGCACCTATGTGTATGTTGCAGAGGGGGATGTTAGGCCAATTTAAAATGTACAGGTGCTACTGAAAGTGGGGGTCTGGCTGTTTGCCACTCAAAAGCCAAAATGAATCAAGCTTGATGGAAAGGAAAGTTTGCTTTATTTTGAATGCTGGCAAGAGGGGGCAGTGGGGGCAGACTCCTGTCCAAAGGCCAACTCCCCCAACCCCAAGACAACCAGTAGGCAAGAATTTTATAGACTGAGGGAGGGGCCTACAAGTAGAAACAGCATAGGCAGCTCTGATGGTTATCAGACCTGGTCCTGTAGTGTCTGACCAGTGTGAATTTGATTGCTTTAAGTACGGTTAGTTTTCAGTTCCAAGGCCAGTTTGTTACCATTTCCTTGAGGCCAGATCTTAGGATTGTGTAAGATGGAACAGTTTATATCATGGCTACAGTTTTATCATTATGTAGTTTACTTCTTCCACCTGCTGGGGGTTTCAGTATCTATAAGACAGCCCACAGGAGATGGCTCAGGGCTATTGTCTGTATAGCCCTTGAGAAGGAACCAAAGGTCCTCGATTTTGCTTAATGACTAAACTATCATTATTTCATCCTGTTTGACTCTTTTCTTTTGCTTCTACATTTTCTTACTTCTCAGATTAAACTTACTCTTTGACTGAAGTTTTTTCACAGACAAAAGGCAGGTGGAGGACATGGGGGGAAGGGCCATAGAGTCCTGCTCCATTTCACCAGCTATAAAAATGTTAACCAGTAGGGGGCCCCTCAAATCACACCCAAGGAAATCACTGCAAGATAGATCTACACTAAAGGCCTTGCACAAGGAGGAAAAAAATGTTTTTCCATATCTTAGAATGAGGTCCCAATACTATCCCTGACTTCCACCTTGAGTCATAATGCATCATTTGATAGAACAGAAAAGCAGATCCCAGAAGCGGAGGTGCTTTGCTACGGGAACATTAGCTGGTATTGTCAGAAATAATGGCCCAGTCACAGGGTGATGAGTTGAGCCAGTTGTTTCTGACACGTTAAGTGTTTGATTTCCATGCCTCCTTTATTCTAAGATGCATGATTCATGTTACCAAACACAGAGCTGGACTCCTGACTCCTCTCCCTTTGAAGGCTATGCTAATTTGAGACTTTCTTACCAGACGCTCCGCACCAACGTGGGTTACTGAGAATGCTGATGATTTATTTCTCAGGAAAGCTCTGAAAAGGAGGACAGTCGCCCATCTGTCTGAGAATTTTTCAGGGCAAAGTCCTGTCGGCAGTCTCAAGGATAAATGGACTGACCTGTAAAGGGCCCCATCATCCGCAGCCACTGATTGATGGGAACAGGCTGCACTGGGAGAGTGGAATTTGAAAAGTTTCATTTCAATTGTGGCTCGAAGGCAGGGAACCACTGTATGGAAGGCTCCAGGGTTTTTTGTTTTTGTTTTTGTTTTTCCCCATCTTTCTTTTATACCTTGTTGTTTTATGCATATCAACAGCCAAGCAGACAAAGTCAAAGAACCTCCTCAGACACTCTTTACCTACCACTATTACACTTCAGTCAGCAAGGCATCTTTTGAGGGCAGCAATAATAACCTAAGTGTCCAGGAGTCACTTCTATAATTTGCACCACTTATAACCATTTGCAAGTCTCCTTGAAATGGCCACAGCATGAATCCTGATGGAATCCAGACAGAAAAGCTGGCATCTCCATTTGACCAAAGTGCTGCTGTACTCCTGGTGTTTCTGTTTTGAGTAATGGCTTCCTCCCACGTTGGGTCCAGGTAGATTGAGCATTTGCCTGAGGGTCACTTTGGCCCCTTGAAGAGACAAAGGAAAGGAGTTCAGTGAGGAAGGGTTGCAAATCTCAAGTGATGCTCTCCCCACAGGCTTCAACTTTGCCCTAAAAACCTTGTATGTAAAAGAAAAAGGAGACTAGAATGTATCCCACACCTACAAGGAACCAGGCCCATTTGGTCCATGCTTTTGCATGAAGGGCTGGATCCAAACGTCAAAGTCTAATCATAAAACTAGAGGTTCCTTTCGGTTCTCATTCAACTTGTTAAGGGAAGAACCCAGTTCCTGGTCATGTGGCTGTGACCCTGCAGTCACATTCTTTTACTTATTTAGCTGCACCAGGTCTTAGTTGCAGCATGTGTGATCTTTCATTTTCGTTGCAGCATGTGGCTTCTTTTAGTTGTGGACTGTGAAGCCTAGTTTCCAGACCTGGGATACCTGGGCCCCATGCACTGGGAATGTGGAGTCTTAGCCACTGAACCACCAGGCATCTCAGAATGAAAATCGTGCCACTGCCTAGAAATGCTGATAATTCAAACTTTGCAAATTCTAGATTCTAAACCTCAAGGGATTGAATAAACACGTAACATGCACAGAGCCTTCCACAGCATCCTTTCCTTCTCTTCTCACACCACCGGTAGCCCTATTTCCCAGTCAGAAAATGAACAGTATTCAATAGTTTGTAATAACCTATAATGCAAAAAAATCTGAAAAAGAATACATGTATACTGTATATATGAATGCGAATATGTATGTATGAATCACCTAGCCTATCAGAAACTAACACAGCATTGTAAATCAACCATACTTTGTAAATCAACAATAAAGAAAATTAAGATATAAAACATTTTCTTAACTTTAAAAGTTCCTTCTTGCTTCTTTGTGGACAATCCAATGCTTGTCCTGGACTGTGAAGAAGGCTGAGCACCGAAGAATTGATGCATTTGATCTGTGGTGTTGGAGAAGACTCTTTGAGGGTCCCTTGGACTGCAAGGAGATCAACCCTGGGATTTCTTTGGAAGGAATGATGCTAAAGCTGAAGCTCCAGTACTTTGGACACCTCATGCGAAGAGTTGACTCATTGGAAAAGACTCTGATGCTGGGAGGGGTTGGGGGCAGGAGGAGAAGGGGACGACCCCGGATGAGATGGCTGGATGGCATCACCGACTCGAATGACGTGAGTTTGAGTGAACTCTGGGAGATGGTGATGGACAGGGAGGACTGGCGTGCTGCGATTCATGGGGTCACAAATAGTCAGACATGACTGAGCGACTGAACTGAACTGAACCTTAGGTAATCACTTCTCTGCTTTCTGTCATTCATTACAGTTTTACCTTAAAAAATGAAAATTTTTATTGGAAATTGAAAAAAAGAGAGAGAGAGAGAGTTAAAGAGTCCTCTAGTTATAAGAAAGTGAAAGTATTAGTTGCTCAGTCATGTCCAACTCTTTGTGACCCCATGGACTGCAGCTATGTCCACAGAATCTTCCAGGCAAGAGTACTGGAGTGGGTAGTCATTCCCTTCTCCAGGGAATCTTCCCAACCTCGGGATCAAACCCAGGCCTCTGGTATTGCAGGCAGATTCTTTACCATGAGCCACCAGGGAAGCCTCTTGTTATAAGGGATCAATAAAAAGAGGTATGATCCATCTGGACTCACACAGCAAGCCAGTAGGCACACCATGACTTCAGTCTCTTATCTGAGTATAGAGAAGATCATGGTCTTTTGGCTCAAGCTGAGAATTAGAACCATTTGTACAGATTGTTTAAAAAAAATAAATTACAAAAATAAATAAACAACATCTCTGTAATAAAATAAACAACAGTGTCATCTGTGTGTGTTGGGGGCAGGAGAGTTCTCAGATTTCCCAGGTTCCTCTCAGAGAATTTTGCTATTCAAACCCCTTACCCATTGCTTGTAATGAAAATCAAAAAAATACACTCTACTCTGACAAGGGAGATGAAATAAAAAGACCGACAATCAAAGTGAAGTTCAAAGTGGGTTTGACATGCAGGAAAGGACACAGGGTTTGAAGCTGGAAAAGCCCTGGGTGTGAATTTGTTACCGAATCCAAACTCCATCTGCTTGCCGCATGAGAGGCCAATAATTGGGAGACGTGTTGAGGCAAACAGCAACTTTTTTCGAAAAGCCAGGCAACCAATAAAATAATGAAGTAATGTTGTAGAGTACCATCTCATTGGGGCCTGGATGCTAATTTTTTTTTTTTAATAGAACAGAGAGGGGAAGGAGATGAGGAAGCAAAGTAAATGGCCATAAGTCTTGTAAAATATCTCCTAGCTTAGCCAGCACTGGGGAGGGGATGTGTTCATTTCTCCTTCTTGGCAGCCATTTAGAGGTGGGCAGCATCAGAAGCTAAAGTACCCTTGAGTCAAGCAAAGGCACTTTAGCTTAACCTTTAGGCAGAGGGGCAGGATTGAGGCAGGCTATTATGTATGCTTACAGCCACCTGGGGCTTCCCAGGTGGTAAAGAATCCACCTGACAAGCAGGAGATGTAGGTTTGATCCCTTGGTGGGGAAGACCCCCTAGAGAAGGAAACGGCAGCCCACTCCAGTATTTTTGCCTGGGAAACCCCATGGACAGAGGAGCCTGGGAGGCTTGGGCACCACTTAGCAACTAAACGACAGCAGTACAGCTATAGACAGCATGTTTTCAGTGACGATAGTGCCAAAAGCAGTGGAGAGCAAGAGTTAAGGTAGAAGAAACTGTCTGATTCTGTTCTTCCCTGTTTCAAATTTTCACTACAGCATTTATTTCTATCTCAGTCTTCCTGATGGGTAGTTTAATTGCTCCAAGCGCTGCTTTCCCTGACTACACATTGGAGATCCCTTTGGTCTCACAGGACTATGGTAATTACTAAACACAACGTGCAGCCTATTTAATGCACCTCAATGCCTACAAATGGTAGCTTCTATTAGCATCCACTTCATTGTTATCAAAACTAGTATTTTATTAGTATAGATGAACTTTTGGGCCCAAAAAAATGAGTGGGAAGAAAGAGAAGACATTTCCAGAGCCTTTGAATAACTCAAAAGGGGCAATTTACAAAGTGCTCAGGTGAGGAAAGCACTGCAGGCCGTGGCCGACACTTCTCCAAGCTCTTCTGGAACTATTTGATCCATCTTCTTTTATGCCGAGAGTTAGCAAGGCAAGGTTCCCTGTTCTTTGTGCAGTTGGTATAAAGCCAAGGACACAGGCAGCACTCAATGTAACAATTTTATCTCCTCTCTCTTTTTAGAGCTGCCCCCAAGAGAAGAAAATCAACTACTCTCTGGGTAATTTTTCTGGAAGAAAAGGAGCATCAAAAATCGGAAACTGCTTGTTTAACTTTCCAAAGAAAGAGGCATTGTGATCTCTTCACGTTTTGTGGCATGTGTCAAATCAGATCGTATCAAAGGCAAGAGGTAATGGCATCGGGGAAAGGAAAAGGGAATCGATTGGAAGGTTCCATCTCCTCCCTGTGGATTAGCTGTGGGAATGTGGCTGTTAAATCATCTCATCATATCAGGACCAAAAGGGAACCTCCAGTTAGCTCCAGTGGGGGATGGATTCAGAGGAAATTACTCTGATGGATGACAGTGAGGTCCAGGGACACCTATGGAAAGCCAGCACTGAAAACAGAAGGAGGAAATAATAAGGCAGAATCACAAGACAAAGTGCAGCACGAAAAAGACAACTTTACAAAAAAGTAGAGCTTCTGTAAAAATGATATCAAGCAAGTGGTTACCAAAGGGAAAACCACAGACTATTTAGTTTGCCACAGAGCCGTCCCATCAGCTCAGGAGATCCTGCAGCTCATCCTCCAGGACAGAAGGGCCCTTGCAGCATCCTCATATTCTCAGGGTTTGGCTGGAGGCCTTGGAGAGCTAGGGAAGTTAAATGCCTCACTCAGGGTGCCTCAGCAGGAAGGAACAAACTCAGGTATCTCTCCTGTCCTCTTTTCTATCAATTCAGGCAAGCTCAGTCCCCAGAAAGGGGCGTATCTGAGCACAGGAACATTCAACTTTTGGTTCAGGTCAGAGGCAGAGGTGACCTCTTTGCCTAAGGGACCGAAGCAGAAAAGTTCAGCCAGGTGATGTTACCGAACCCAAGATCAGCCTGCTGGCCACATGACAAACCAATAATCAGGAGACAAGGTATAGAGGTGAGGAATAGAGACTGTATTCAGAAAGCTGGACATTCAGGAAGATGCTGAACTAATGTCCTAGTGAAGTGAAAGTGAAAGTGAAGTCGCTCAGTCGTGTCCGGCTCTTTGCGACCCGTGGACTGTAGCCCACCAGGCTCCTCCATCCATGGGATTCTCCAGGCAAGAGTACTGGAGTGGGTTGCCATTTCCTTCTCCAGGGGATCTTCCTGACCCAGGGATCAAACCCAGGTCCCCCACGTTGCAGGCAGACGCTTTAACCTCTGCACCACCAGGGAAGCCCCTAATGTCCTAGAGTACCATGTTATTAGAGACTGGATGCCTGTTTCTTTTATGGGACAGAGATGGGGAGGGGGGAGGAAGTAAAGTAAATAAATATTGCCATGTATCTCCTGGCTTGGTCAGCTTTTGGGGAGGGGATGTGTTCATTTCTGCTTCCCTGCAACCATTCACTGGTAGGCAGGGGCAGGATGTTTCCCAGTGAGCTGAACAAAGCCACCGTAGTTTACCTTTCAGGCAGAGGGGCAGGTTCCCCAAAGCAGGCCATTGTGTATGCTTATAGCTATAGACAGCATTCTTTCGGTGATTATAGTAACAAAAGCATTGGAGAACAAAGGTTAAAGTAAAAGAAACAGATCCAATAGGGAGTCAGATTTTGCTCTTCTCTGTTATGGTGATAGCTAACGATGCTCAGGAAAAAAAAAAAAAAGGCTTGACTCTCAGGACCAGATCAGGGAGTGGGGAGAAAGAGCTCACTCACAGGAGAGAGAAAGCCCAGACACTGTCTATTGACTTTACAGACAAAGGAAATTGCCATGTCATTTCTAACGACTCTCAATGCCACCTCTTACTGAACTGATCCAGAAAAGGTAGTGAAGGACTCAAAGGCACATCACAGAAACCAGGACCCAGCAGGAGAAAGGAGAAAGGAGAAACACATCTGGGCTACAGGTCTGGCACTTCCATGGCTTTTGTGGATGAATATTTCATGCTGAACTCCTTTTGTTGTCTTCCCAGGCTGATGGGACCCTGGAACTCTAAAGTAGCTATTGATATGCAGGTCAGTCAACAGTGAAGTCAAATCTGGCCTCTGTTCCCCGACATCAAATTAAATCTCAGAGACAGAGTTTTGAGTGAAGTAGAAGAGAATAGCTTTATTGCTTGCCAGGCAAAGGACATAGCAGGCCCTCAAAACTGTATGTCACAACCTGGAGGGAGTAGTGAGGAGTTTTTATACTAATGGTTCAAAGAGGGTGTGATCAGCTCATGAACATTCTTCTGATTCATTGAGGTAAGTGGGAGCCACCATCATCAACCTTCTGTTTCCGACCAGTCTGGGGTCTGCATACTTATGGGCAGCATTCAGTTCATTTCTCCCACCTGGTGGAGGTTTCATCCACCTAGACAGCATATTAAAAAGCAGAGACATTACATTGCTGACAAAGGTCCATCTAGTCAAAGCTATGGTTTTACCAGTGGTCAGGTATGGATGTGCGAATTGGACCATAAAGAAGGCTGAGCACCGAAGAATTGATGCTTTTGAACTGTGGTGTTGGAGAAGACTCTTGGGAGTCCCTTGGACTGCAAGGAGATCCAACCAGTCAATCCTAAAGGAAATCAGTCCTGAATATTCATTGGAAGGACTGATGCTGAAGCTGAAACTCCAATACTTTGGCCACCTGATTTGAGGAACTGACTCATTGGAAAAGACCCTGATGCTGGGAAAGATTGAAGGCAAGAGGAGGAGATGACAGAGAATGAGGTGGTTGGGTGGCATCACCGATTCAATGGACATGAGTTTGAGCAAACTCTGGGAGATAGTGAAAGACAGGGAAGTCTGGTGTGCTGCAGTCCATGGGGTTGCAAACAGTCAGATACCACTGAGCAACTTAACAACAACAACACAGTCGGGGACTCTGGAAATAAACAGCTTCTTCCTAAGAAAAAATGTGTGATAATACAGTGAACCTTCAGTCTCAAACATGACATCTACAAGATACCAATTTTATGTCTAAAACTGGATTCACTGTATATTAGTTGAAAACCATAGAATAAAATTAGTCAGTACCTTCTCATCTTTTGTCAAGCTAGTATGGGGTCAAATGGACAGGGTGAATAAGGCTTTTAGAGAAATCTAAGTGGGCTTGGCATAACTGGCCCTAAATGTGCCCAAATAGTGTGTTCTAGAGTAGAAAGCAAGAATCACTTAGCTTTGTGGGCAAGGCTCTTTGCTTCCCCTGAGTCCTGAGGTAGATTTATTAGGCACAGGGTAACACAGGAGGTATAATGCCATTCCGGCTCTACTCGGCCCTATGCTTCATTTTTCTGCCCTCCCAAGCTCCCTCAAGCCTGCAGGGGGAGGAGAAATGCAAGAAAAGGGCAAAACACTGTGCTAGCAACATGGAGGGTCCTTCTGCTTCAGCCAAGTCCAGGACTGCAGGATCCCACCCTCCCCAGACTTTGTTTGTTGGTCGCAGGTCTTGGGCATCCCAGAAAGCCTTTCATGGTCCAGCCAGATGATCTTCTCAGCACTCTGAGGTCGGGGAGGGGGGGGAGGTGGACAGGGGGGTGGGGCTTTACACTGTTCTGTAGAATAGGCAGAATTCATCCAAAAGGGTACTAACAAGATCCCTCACTCTCTCCTGTCTCTAGCTGCTGCTGCTGCTACTAAGTCACTTCAGTCGTGTCTGACTCTGTGCGACCCCATAGACGGCAGCCCACCAGGCTCCCCCATCCCTGGGATTCTCCAGGCAAGAACACTGGAGTGGGTTGCCATTGTCTTCTCCAATGCATGAAAGTGAAAACCGAAAGTGAAGTTGCTCAGTCGTGTCCGACCTTCAGTGACCCCATGGACTGCAGCCTTCTGGGCTCCTCCATCCATGGGATTTTCCAGGCAAGAGTACTGGAGTGGGGTGCCATTGCCTTCTCCACCAGGACAGCTTAAATTTGAAGGGGCAAAATAAGAATGTTTTCATTGTCAGCTTAAAAATATCCTTATAAAAAAATGTTCAGGAAAGTGATCAAAATGTGCCTGAACCCAATCACTGGTTTAACAATGGTATTAAGTGATTTCAGAAAAAATAATTTGAATATAGCCTTGCACCATTGGGGAGAAGAGTCAAAGCAACGCCACTGTGTTCATTCCAGGGGAAGGGGAAGTGGCAGGGGACAATGGCTTTCCTGAGTTCCCTGGGGTGCAGCGTAGAGCCTTCCTGTCGAGCACCCACTGATGGCACCACTGGGGTTCATGCAGTGCCTGCAGAGCCCAGAGATTTCTGCCTCCAGATCTTCTGAGTCAACATAACAGATGGCTTTGTAAACACAGTTCTCAAGTCCGGTGTTTATAGAGCTTTCTTGAAAAACTCTTCCAGGATATGTCAACAACCATTTGAACAGAGAAAATTCTAAGGAGTCATTTTCATTGTTCCCAAGAGATGGTCCCCGTTGTAGGATGGACCTGCGTTTATATAACCAGGAGCTGCCTCTCCATCTTGGCAAAAACTCAGAGAACTGAGAGAAACATCTTATAGCAAAACATCAGTACTGTTTTGGGGAGTAGATCATTTTAGGAATGCCATGTCTTTGAGGTTGCACTGCATGAAATGCAGCATCCCAAGTATCTGGGGGAAGATAACCTCACACAGAGGAACAAGAGTTCCGTCTCCCAGATCCATTCACTGAGTGGCGTCTCTTGAGGGATAGTCATGAGCATCTCAATCAAGAGTGGGAAGGATGACTCATCTCTGTATCCCCAGTACTTAGCAAGATAATGATACATAGTAGGTACTAGAAAAAGGTAAATGAATGAATGAATGGCTATATAACCTAAAGTTTGGTTTCCCCATCTGTAAAATGGGGGCAATAAACACAGGACCTGTCAATTTCATAGTGCTATCTAACTCAACTTCATGTGCCCAACTCACAGCAAGGCCAAAGGATACCAAACGTTGGAGTTTGGAGCAGAGAAAGGTTTATTGCAGGGCAATCCAAGGAAAATAAGTGGCTCATACTTCCCAAAACCCTGAGCTCCCTAAAGAGTTTCAGCGGTCTCTTTAAAGGCAAATTGAGGGAGGGGCATGGTTGGTTATTGCAGACTTCTTGGTGTAGGAATCCTTTGTTCTTCCAGCTGTCCACGTAGGTCCAGGTCATGGTGTTCATGTAAACTTCCAACAAGGCAAATGTTATTCCCTGTTCTGAAAATGTTTTTTTATGAATAGAAAAATGTTATGCTCTTAAAGATAAGAGCCTTGAGAATAGGCTACCCTGTATATTTTAGGTTATAAGCAACATTCTTAACTGGAAGCAATAGAATACAAAGGTTAAAGTAAAAGAAACAGATCTTATATGGCATCAGATTTGTTCTTTCTATTAAAATAGAGTGAGCATGAGTGTCAGGAAGTAATATAAACCTGCATTCGTTATTGTGTCTTCAAGCAGCCTCTTCAGTCTACTCCTTTCTTTGGAATTCAGCATTCTATGTTATGACTTATACATAGAGGGACCTGTCTTTGGTCACAGACTAGATGGTCTTGGAGGATGGGGACTGGTGATATTTATTTGTGTGTCCTCATGCCTAGATAAGATATTCAAAGGTGTTGCTGAATGGGTCCCAGAGAGAGTGCAGCCCTGAACTATCTCTCTGAGTGAGCCACAACCCTGATGGCCACATGCTGCTGCGCCCCTCAGACACTCAGGCATCAGAGGACACTGACTTGTGCCTGAGCAACAGATGTGAGAAGTGAAGCTACGTGTCTTCATTAGGTTATGTCAGATGCGTGAGGAGGAGCTGTGGAGTAAGGAACAGTGGGCCCAAGAAGCATGTATAATGAGGCCTGGAGTTTCGGGAGGGCAGCTTCTAGCCACGGAAGATTAAGCTGATGGTACTGGGCAGAGGGTGGAGGGCCTTGGGCTGTTAGCATCCCAACCTCTCACTGTTAATGCCTATTCCCTTTCACTGCTAAAGAGATCTGTGCTCCCAGGCTGTTAGTGGAGGAGTTTGTCAAGATGAGAAATCCACTCGGAAACATTTTACATCTTCCACACAATTGGCTCATTCACAATGTAATTGTGCCCAAAGCAGAAGCATTCAAACACTCCCCAGGCTTTTCAGCCACAGTCTGTATGCAGATCTCAACAATACTTGCCAAGCTTGCTGCTTTACCTTAATTTTCACAAAAGGAAGATGAGAAGGGATACACTGGGACCTTCATCAGAACAAGTGATACTTGACGATACTGCTCATCTTCATCAGGAAAAACTTTATCCCATCTCATGTTTTTTGAAGGAAAAAAGCTTTCTCATTTTAAAGGCATTAGTGATCAGCACGGCCAAATAAAGGTATCTTCTCCATCAGAGCTGGTTAATCCATGGCACTTATAACACCAGCCCATGCTTCTGCATCTGTGATAGACACTGCTTATCAGTTACTGCACACTGAGGCAACCTCAGCATCCTTCTCAACACCATGTTTCAGGCAGTCAAATGACATTCATAATTGAGACTTGCTCCTGCTATTCTAGATGCTTCATGAGTCATCTTCTGCTGCTCCCCATACGCAATGGATCTTTTTATCTCCCCCTTCTTATAGAAGGGAACCCTAGTTTACTTCAAGAAATCCTCCAGCCTCTAAACCTTCCAGTTTAAGTAGTTCACGTGTAATAAATCCTCCTTGTTTCTGGAGGTGGATACAAGACCTAGGTCTGGGCAATCAAAACACTGGACACAACCCCCTCCCCAAACCCATTCACAGAAATTAGACCAGGGATGCATCAGAAAGACACAAACTCAGGCCTTGGAAAAGGGGAACTTATTTTACTTCTGGACCCGAGTTCAGGAAATTGTAAGCCCACAGCCATAGAGAGAAAACCTGCCTAGGGATGACGTCAGGTCAAAGATGATCAGAGATGAGTGAGATTGGGCATTTGCATCCCCATGATTCATGGCATCATTTGATTCTGTGACTTCTGTTGTGTGGAGTTTTTTGTTTGTTTGTTTTAGGCTTTTTATTTTTGCAACTGTCAGTTATACCGTAAGGTATTTATTAACTATAGTCACCATGTTGCACATGACATCCTTCTGACTTATTCATTTTACAGCCAGAAGTTTGTACCTTTTGATCACCCCCATCCATTTCGCCTACCCACCCAGAATCCCATGTTCAAAAAAAACATATTCTAACGTTTTTGAACCTATATCCATATCTGTACTTTTCAGTTCTACGAGGCAATGAAATTCATTTTTAAAAAGCAACTCAAGCCAGTTTGAGTTAATTTTCTGTCACCTGTTACTGAAGCAGCCTTCACTGACATAATCACACCTTTCAACAGGATGCAGTTCTTGGGTGATGGGCTCCAGCAGGAGTAAGATAATAGAAAACAGCAGAACTGCTTCAGGTGATGGGAACAAAGGCATGTTTGTGGGCGACCAGGACCATGGACTCCCCATGTCCACAAAGTTGGAGGCTCACTCACACAGGTTGCCCTCAGAGAAAGTGGTCCTATAAGGACAGTTACAAAGAAGACATGCCATGGGGAAGAGGTGGGGGGCGGGGGGTGGTTTCATTGGTGTCCTGCCCTGCAGTAGGGCAATTCCTGGACACACCTGCTCTCCTAGGACTCCCAAGCCTGGCGTTGTGGCTTTGATTTGCCAACTCAGCCTCCACCCACACAACTTGGAAATGCCAGCCCAGAACTCCACTACTATCCACAGTGTAGATACAAACTGATCACCCCAGCCCTAACCCTTACCCTAATCCTGCTAGGACCCTTCCTTGCGTCTTTCACTTTCTACTCTCTTCCATCCCCAGTGCCATCATCCTGCCCACCATTGTGGCTCCCTGAGACCATCCCCCTCCCCCTGTAATTTAGGCTCTCCCTCTAACTTTGCCGCTGTGGGATCATTTTTTTGGTGAAAAGCTCCCACTGACTTTATCTTACTTCCTTAAAAAAACCTTGACACAAGTCCACTGTGTTTTTTCTACTTCATCTCAGGGTCTTTCTTTGATTTCTGCACATGAAGGTAGATTGGGATCTCCCTGGACATCAGTTCTCTTTGCCTATAGAGTTGAGTTTGCTTCTGATGGCTGAAGCAGAATCTTTGTTCCCTGTTACTGTTGAAGCTGTTAACATGCCAACGCTCTCCCAACTGGTGCAATATTGAGGACTAAAATATTAATCAGGAATAATAATGTATGCATTATTCATCCTCAGACGTCCTGGGTATGGATGCCAAGAAACTACACATATTTCAAACATGAAATCCTTCATCTTTTCCAGAGAGCTCATATCTCCACGATCATACCAAAGGGGACGTGTGGGCTCATTTCTCTGCATGTACCAAGAGAAACAAAACAGTGCAATTTAGCTCCCACTGTTCATAACAGATGTCCCTCCTGGATGCTTTGTCAAAACCTCTTAGGAAACACATGTGTCCCACTCATTGCTTGGCCTTCTTGCTTTCCTGGCTTTTCCCAGAACACATTTCATGCCTAAGAGAGAACCCATCAGGGAGAGAAAGACTTCAGCCTTCCTATAAATAAAACCAACTTGAGTAAATCCCACAGAGAATTGTTTCCCTTAACAGCATTCAAGGAATCTTTAGCAATTTATTAATTTTTAGAAACTGGTCTCCACCAGGATATAAGCTACTTCTATGGGGCCAACTATATCATTCATCTGTCCTTGGGAACTGTCTTTTCAATCAAGAACGATAATGAAACTATTTCTTATGACAGGAATTTTTCTCCATCCAGTTTTTCTCTTTCTTTATCTCCTTTCTAACCTTCCAAATAGCTCATTTACAAGGATGCTCCTTCTTTCCTCTGTTACCTACTCAGTTTCTCCTCAAGTGTATGCCTTGCAGATCCTTCAAGTGGGAGATATCACCAGCTCTACTAACCGACATTCTCTCATGTGGCACAGGGGCAGAAGGCTAGAAATCATATCTCCCAGACTCTTTGCCAGGGTGGTTTCTTTTTTGATCATCCAAGGAGAAACTCTCCTGAAATATTTGGAAGGTGGAAAGAAGCAGAAGCTACCATTGCAACGGCAGTAGGCAGGCATGAGGTCTTGGACAGACAGTAAGCAGGAGGCTCTGGTGTGGCTCCTGGAACCTCTCTAAGGAATCCTGCCTTCAGTGGCAAGCAGCTGAGACCATCAATAGCTATTGCTTATGCTCGTCTCCCTAGAATCTATCCAGAGATCTATCCAGGGTCCTGAGTCTGGAGGCAAAGCCAGGATGTGAGGATGGAACTTGAGAATATCCACATTCCTTTATGAATCAAGGTAGAGACGTTGCAGAGTATATGTACAAGGGAAGACTTACCTCACCAGAGAAGAGAGGCTCAGTGTAGAATGAAAGCTTGAAATACCAGCATCAGCAGAATTCAGGCAATGTCCCCATTTCAATTCTCAGTTTCTGCTCTTTCTTTTCTTTCTATATTTTTTCTTTTTCTTTTATATTGGAGTATCATTGATTAACAATGTTGTGTTAGTTTCAAGTGTACACCAAAGTAGTTCAGTTATACATATATCTGTTCTTTTTCAAATTCTTTTCCCATTTAAGTTATTACAGAGTATTGAGCAGAGTTCCCATGCTATACAGTAGATCCTTGTTGATTGTCTATTTTAAACATAGTAATGTGTATATGTTAGTCTCAAACTCATAACTTATTCCTTCCCCATACCCTTCCCTTTTAGTAACCACAAGCTTGTTCTCTAATACTATAAGCCTGTTTCTTTTGTAAATAAGTTCATTTCTATCTTTTTTTTTAGATTCCACTTATAAGCAATATCATATGATATTTGTCTTTGTGTGAAAGATAATCACACAGATTATCTTTGAATGATAATCTCCAGATGCATCCATGTTGTTGCAAATGGCATGATTTCATTCTTTTTTATGGTTGAGTAATATTCCATTGCGGGGATCTTCCCAAGGAGTTCAGCGATAAAGAATCTGCCTGCCAAGCAGGAGATGTAGATTTGGTTCCTGGGTTGGGAAGATCCTCTGGAGAAGGGGATGGCCCCTCTACCCACTCCAGTATTCTTGCCTGGAGAATTCCATGGACAGAGGAGCCTGGTGGGCTAGAGTCCGTGGTGTCAAAAATATTTGGATACTGCTTAGTGACTAAACAACAACAACAATATTCCATCGTATACATGTACCCCATCTTCTTTATTCATTCATCTGCCAATGGACATTTAGGCTACTTCTAAGTCTTGGCTCTTGTAAACAGTACTGTAATGAACATTGGGGTGCATATATCCTTCTGAACCTTGGTTTTCTCCAGATATATGCCCAGGAGTGGAAGTGTTGGATCACATGGTAGCTCTAGTTTTCGTTTTTTAAGGAATCTCCATATTGGTTTCCATAGTGGCTATACCAATTTACATTCCCACCAACAGTGTATTGCTAATAGATTTTTTAATGATGACTGTTCTGACTGGCATGAGGTGATATCTCTACTCTTTCTTAATCAGTGCTCCAGCTTTTTCATAAGAAACAGGGTTAGGCTCTAAGGTCGAATTCTACTAGTATGATCTGCAGAATCAAACAATGCCTAGAAGGCGAGATGGTCAGAGGAATAGATCTGCATTGACTGTGACCAGTAACCAATAATTTGGCTATGGGGTGAAGGTTGGAAAGAGGTTAAATTCATAGAAATGGTGGTAGAGAGCTCTGAGGAGGAGGTAGGGTAAATTTGTCAGAATGAGCAGAGTATGGAGATAGCTTTTCTTCCATACAACTCTTTACCAGAGGGTACCTACTGTAGAGGTTAGTCTCCATCATTGGGTAAAGAAGTTGATCCATTCTAGACGAGGCAGCCTATTTCCTCAGCTATCCCAGGGCTTGCTCAATAGATTATTGAATCATGCAGCCAGGACATAGAGTGAGTTATGCATCAATTCATCAATACTGATCTCTGATGGCTGCTCCAATTGCCAAATGCCTCACCTGCCCAAATCAGAACTGGAAACCATGTTCACAATATGGCATCATTCCCTAGAGAACCAGCCAGACCCCTGGTGGCAGTTACATTATACCAGGACCCTTCTCATGAAGGGTCAGCAATTTCCCCTCACTGGAATAGAAACACTCTGGACTTGGATATGCCTTCTCTGGCAGAAGCTGGGCTCTCATCTCTGAACCTACTGAATACCTTTGTTATCACCAATCTACTGCTTCTATATAAGTTTGCTTCTCACAAAAAGAAAATTTATTTCAGCAGCATGAGTAAGGCAATAGACTTGTGTCCTTGGCATTTATCATTCATACCATTGTCCTCACTATGTAGGAACAGATGACCTTCTAGAAAATTGTGGTGGTCTGTTAAAACTTCAGTGTGGCACCAGCTCAGAGACAACACTGTGCATAGTTGTGAAGCAATCCTATAAAATGCAGCAGTTAGCAAAGGACTCTGTCTCTGACAGTGAAGTGTAAAGGTGGAGAAGGAAGCCATGAAGGCAGGAGCAGCTAACTTTACTGATATTCCTATAACCAACTTTCAGAATTTATCTTCACACCTCCATCAGCTTGGAGTCTGCTGGTTCTAAGGTCTGTTAACAAAGCAGTAGTGCCTTTACTGAAAGGGCTCAACAATTGTCCCACTGAACTTTAAACTGAGATGGCTTACCTAGCCACTCTGAGCTCCTCCTTCTTCTCAACCAACAGGCAGTGACCAGGGTTACTGTACTGACTCTACCTGGACAAGGAGAAACAGAGCAGCTGTTAAATAATGGGAGCAGAGAATAATATAGATGGTCCCCTACTTAAGACAGGGTTTCCCTGATAGCTCAGTTGGTAAAGAATCTGCCTGCAATGCAGGAGACTCCGGTTCAATTCCTGGGTTAGGAACATCCCCTAGAGAAGGGATAGACTACCCACTCCAGTATTCTTGGGCTTCCCTTGTGGCTCAGATGGTAAAGAATCTGCCCACAATTTGGGAGACTTGGGTTCGATCCCTGGGTTGGGAAGATCCCCTGGAGAAGAAAAAGGCTACCCACTCCAGTATTCTGGCCTAGAGAAATCCATGCACTGTATAGTCCATGGGGTCCCAAAGAGTTGGACATGACTGAGCGATTTTCACTTTCACTTTCACTATGCACTTGGTAGAAATGGTACTTGAATTTGTGGGGGAGGGGGGGTGTTAATTAATTTTTCTTGGAGTATAGTTGCTTTACAACTATAGATTCTGCTGCAGTGCTAGATTCTACTGATCAGAAAAATGAATCAACCGTACATATATTAATGCAGACATCGTCTCCCTTTCGGACTTCCTTTCATTCAGGTCACCACAGAGCAGCAGGTGGAGTCTCCTCTGCTATACAGTATGGTCTCATCAGTTATCTCTTTTATACACAGTATCAATAGTGTATATGTGTCAATCCCAATCTCCCAATTTCTCCCACAGCCCCTTTCCTCCTTGATATCCATACATTTGTTCTCTATGCCTTTGTCTCTATTTCTGCTCTGCAAATAAGATCATCTGTACCATTTTTCAGATTCCACAGATATGAGTTAATACCCAATATTTGCTTTCCTCTTTCTGACTTCACTCCATATAACACTCTCTAGGTCCATCCACATGTACTTTGAATTTTGAATTGTTATCTTTTCCTGGACTAGCGACATGTGATGTCATACTGTCTCGTGATGCTGGGCAGCAAGCCATAGCTATTCTGGGATGAGGGTCCCCCCTCCCAGCACTCCCCAATTCACAGCACACAAGTAGCTGCCTCTTCTGCACATGCAGAAGGGAGAATGATGTGAAGAATGTCTGCTAAATAAAGCAGTCTAATTAATAAAGCAACTGTCAAGTGCCTGCCATGATAATTTCATCTCATCGTGATCTCATCCGAATAGGCAACCATCTCACCAAGGTCAAGTAGTTTCTATACTCTTGTTTTAAGAGGAAGACAAGTGCACAGACAGCAGTGAAATGAGGGGAATGCAGGCTGCTGAAACAATATTTGCATTTCAGAGGCTGTGCCTCTGATCTTTTCTTTTTCAGAGATAAATCTCAGCCCTGTAACACTCCTGAGACTAGAGAACAGCAGTGGAGGTGACAACTCTCAGCCCCATGCTGGAAACCCTCTTACAAATTGCATTCAGATTTGAATTCAAAGGTGTCCTGCTGAACTCTCCAGCAGAGCCAAAGCTTTGCCAAACAGCATTCTTACTTTCTTCGAATTAACTGGGATCTCTGGATTTCCAGCCACTGATTCTAAGACCCAAAAGATAGAAAAGATAATCCTGGTTCAGATTCTGGATTCAGACCTACTCAGGGTTTCAATCTTTACTGTACTGCTTTCCAGCACTGTGTTGACTTAGACAAATTGTTCAACTTCTCTGAGCTTTCCTTCTTTGTCCATAAACAGAGACCACGCTTTTGCAGGGTTTATACAAAGATGAGATGATAATATATGTGATGTCTGAATAAGGGGAACATCACATGGCAGAAGCTCACAAAAAGATTACTTTTCCTACCCACTAACTTTAAAATCCTTGATAATTTGAAAATACACGTCTGTTTGTATAACTGAATCACTTTGCTGTACTCTTGAAACTAACACAACCTTGTAAATTAACTATACTTCAATTTATAAAGAAACTGGAAAAAAGAAAGTAGCATTATTCCAAGGTCAATAATTCCACGTATTATATGGCTATCGCTTTTCTCTTCCCACTTTAAATGCTCCTCTGAAGTGGTTTTCTGACAGCGAAAAGAAATAGATCCCTGTTCAATAGGGAGTCTTTCATAGAGAAGAACAAATATTTAAGATGAGGTATTTTTTCCCTTAAAGCAGCACTGAGCAAAGGATAAAGATGTACTATTATCTTCCTCATACATATGTGAAGAGGAGAGTTTGAATCTTCATCCTTACAAACCTGTAAGAGTCAGATAATGGACATTTCTTAATCCAGGGACTCAAATTTCAGCTAAATGTAACTTTTCTATCTTGCAAGACAGATGTGACAATCCAAAAGGGTTATTATTAACATGAGGATGTAGAGAATGAGAAAAGTAAGGTCTGTACTTACATGGCAGTAACAAAATAGCACACTGCAACAGGATCCTGAGACTCGTGGATGCAGTGGGATAAGAACTGTTTTCCCTGGGGGGACAGATGGGTGACACACATATGACTGAGACTCAGGAAAGACACTGTGAGCCCTGATGGGACAGAAGGAAACACAGACATGATAACCTAGCATAAACATTTGTGGCCAAGATGGAAGGGAAGGCGGAAAGGTTACTGTTGACAATGCGGATATAAAAATCCCAATCTGCAATATAATTATAAATAAAACGGTTGTTAACTTTTACAATGCCTATATATTTTTATGTAATGTCAAAGCTTACACATCACCAATCTTTATATCAACTTTTATATTGGCATTTTGAGAAAAATACCATATTTCCTGAAGCTTTTTGTAAAGTAATAGAGCAGCCCTGATCATAACCATCCTTCAAATGCATAGATTGCATCTCTGCATGTGTAAATGGTGTGCGTGATATGGACATAGGATAAATAACTCAACAGAGATGCCATGGTAGTAGCATGGGTTTGACTTTTAGCAGAAACAGCATGAAAATATTACCAGTGTATCCATATGATTTCCCCTCCTCCACCCCCAATTTGAGAATGTGGAAAGGAGAATAGATGCCCTGACCACATCCCAAAGATGGTTGAATAATGAGTGCCTGGCTCTGGGTTGAGGATGCTGAGTTTAAGTCCAGACCCACCTCTAGCTGTCTTGGCAATTTTTAAGCAAATCAAACATTCACTTTTTGTCTTCATCCATAATGGAGGTTTGAGTTCATGTGTAAGGTGAAACCAAAACTCACATGAAAGGTTTTCTGACACTCAATAGGAAATTATGCATCAAAGCAAAGGCCATGCCACTCAAGGAGAGAACTGGAGAAAGTGCTACACTTATCCCAAGGATGAAATTATCACAAGCACCCATGTGTAGACCTCATCCGTTGTAGCTGTCCTAAAGGGCAGAACCTGGAGTGGAAGCAGCCCCAGCTCTATGGCCCATGGGGCTGGGTTTAAATTCTGACTCCCTCACTTACCAACTGTGCAACTCTAAGCAAGTCACTTAATTCTCTGAAACTCCATTTCATCATCTGTTCAATGGCAACAGCAGTCTCTTTCCAATGAGCCAAACTCTGCCTGAATTCAAGTCCCAGCTCTGACCCTCAGGAGTTACTGAAGGCAAGCATTTGGGTTCAGGTGTGGAAACCACACTATCACCTAAAGCCTATACTCTGTTTCCCAACCTAGGGCTACCCTGAGTTTGCTTTGGGGTTTCTGGAACTTGCTCTGGTTAATAAAGCTACACATAACTTTCCTTTTGACTATGTCATTCTTTGGGTGACACTAGTGGTAAAGAGTCTGCCTGCCAATGCAGGAGACTAAAAGACCCGGGTGTGATCCCTGGGTCAGGAGCATCCTCTGGAGGAGGGCATGGCAACCCATTCTGGTATTCTTGCCTGGAGAATCCCATAGACAGAGGAGTCTGGCAGGCTACGGTCTGTAGGGTCACAAAGAGTCAGACATGCTGAAGTGACTTGTAATGCTTTAAAGCCCTAAAGTGAAAACTGGAAGTGAAAGGGTTACTCAGTCAGTTGCAGCAGATTCTTTACCGTCTGAGCCACCAAAGAAGCCCTTTTGAGCCCTAGGAGTAAACAATTATTTTCTAGTGTAGGTGCTTTGAAGAAATGACATCAAATTGTATTAGAATTGTTCGCAGGCCCAGTGTTTCTCAAACTGGGTCCTCGAATTGGCAGCACCAGCACTGCCTGGGAAATTAGTCAGGTGCCTGCCAGGCACACTGAATTAGACCCTATGGGCCTAGGGCTCAGTGATCTGTGTTTGAAGCTCTCCAGGTGTTTCAGACACATGCTCAGGTTTAAGAGCCCAACTACAAAGAACATTAATCAATCAATTCACTTTAGCAGACATAGAAGCTACTAAAAACAAAGACTTGACACAATATTTAGGGTAAAGGCTTCCCGAAGAGAAGCCTCATACACACCCCAGCACATAAAGAAGTAAATTTCACCCTATAGGGAGCAGAATGGACTCCACTCATAAAAACATGGGACACATTGAAAAGACAAGTGGAATATGGGATTGTCACATCTGATGCTTCTTTCTATCTACCCATCTGCCTGTTATCTCATGCAAAGTGCATACATGTACACACACATACACACCAGCAAACACTGTTGGAAACAATTCAAAACCAGTCATTTATGGTAAACCCAACAGCACTGGGACTCTAAGACTGGAAAGAAAAGATACTTGGTACTTTGCAAAAGCATTACCCAAACCCGGATAAAAAGGAATGATAGTGTGGTTAAACACACAATCAGTTCAGTTCAGTTCGGTCACTCAGTCATGTCCGACTCTTTGTGACCCCATGAATTGCAGCACGCCAGGCCTCCCTGTCCATCACCAACTCCAGAAGTTCACTCAAATTCACGTCCATCAAGTCAGTGATGCTATCCAGCCATCTCATCCTCTGTCGTCCCATTCTCCTCCTGCCCCCAATCTCTCCCAGCATCAAAGCCTTTTCCAATGATCCAATTCTTCGCATGAGGTGGCCAAAGTACTGGAGTTTCAGCTTTAGCATCATTCTTTCCAAAGAAATCACAGGGCTGATCTCCTTCAGAATGGACTCGTTGGATCTCCTTGCAGTCCAAGGGGCTCTCAAGAGTCTTCTCCAACACCACAGTTCAAAAGCATCAATTCTTCGGTGCTCAGCTTTCTTCACAGTCCAACTCTCACATCCATACATGACCACAGGAAAAACCATAGCCTTGACTAGACGGACCTTAGTCGGCAAGGTAATGTCTCTGCTTTTGAATATACTATCTAGGCTGGTCATAACTTTTCTTCCAAGGAGTAAGCATCTTTTAATTTCATGGCTGCAGTCACCATCTGCAGTGATTTTGGAGCCCAAAAAAATAAAGTGTGACACTGTTTCTACTGTTTCCCCATCTATTCCCCATGAAGTGATGGGACCAGATGCCATGATCTTTGTTTTCTGAATGTTGAGCTTTAAGCCAACTTTTTCACTGTCCACTTTCACTTTCGTCAAGAGGCTTTTTAGTTCTTCTTCACTTTCTGCCATAAGGGTGGTGTCATCTGCATATCTGAGGTGATTGATATTTCTCCCAGCAATCTTGATTACAGCTTGTGTTTCTTCCAGTCCAGTATTTCTAATGATGTACTCTGCATATAAGTTAAATAAGTAGGGTGAAAATATACAGCCTTGACGTACTCCTTTTCCTATTTGGAACCAGTCTGTTGTTCCATGTCCAGTTCTAACTGTTGCTTCCTGACCTGCATATAGGTATCACAAGAGGCTGGTCAGGTGGTCTGGTATTCCCATCTCTCTCAGAATTTTCCACAGTTTATTGTGATCCCCACAGTCAAAGGCTTTGGCATAGTCAATAAAGCAGAAATAGATGTTTTTCTGGAACTCTCTTGCTTTTTCCATGATCCAGCAGATGTTGGTAATTTGATCTCTGGTTCCTCTGCCTTTCCTAAAACCAGCTTGAATATCAGGAAGCTCACAGTTCACGTATTGCTGAAGCCTGGCTTGGAGAATTTTGAGCATTACTTTACTAGCGTGTGAGATGAGTGCAATTGTGCAGTAGTTTGAGCATTCTTTGGCATTGCCTTTCTTTGGGATTGGAATGAAAACTGACCTTTTCCAGTCCTGTGGCCACTGCTGA
>SJYQ01013086.1:307767-327055 GCA_006410935.1 Redunca redunca
CTTCACAGTCCATCTTTCACATCCATACATGACCACAGGAAAAACCATAGCCTTAACTAGACGGACCTTTGTTGGCAAAGTAATGTCTCTGCTTTTCAATATGCTATCTAGGTTGGTCATAACTTTTCTTCCAAGGAGTAAGCGTCTTTTAATTTCATGGCTGCAGACACCATCTGCAGTGATTTTGGAGCCCCAAAAAATAAAGTCTGACACTGTTTCCACTGTTTCTCCATCTATTTCCCAGGGAGTGATGGGACCAGATGCCATGATCTTCGTTTTCTGAATGTTGAACTTTTAGCCAACTTTTTCACTCTTCTCTTCAGTTTCATCAAGAGGCTTTTTAGTTCCTCTTCACTTTCTGCCATAAGGGTGGTGTCATCTGCATATCTGAGGTTATTGATATTTCTCCCGGCAATCTTGATTCCAGCTTGTGTTTCTTCCAGCCCAGCGTTTCTCATGATGTACTCTGCATATAAGTTAAATAAGCAGGGTGACAAAATACAGCCTTGACGTACTCCTTTTCCTATTTGGAACCAGTCTGTTGTTCCATATGTTTGGACAAAAAACACAGTGACATGTATCCATTATTATAGTAACACATAGACTTTTTCACTGTCCTAAAAATCCTCTGTGTTTCACCTAGTCATCCCCCTCAATCCTTCCCCTAAAAAATAAAATGAAAAACAAAAAATAAAAAACAGCAACCGCTGATCATTTTATGGTCTCTGTGGTTTTGCTCTGTTCTTTTCTGAAGCACACATAAATGCAAACAAAGCAGCATTACAAGGCCTGAGGACAGCACACCCCAGAACCTGTAATACGGAAAGATTTTCTATTTCTCCCTGTTTTCTGCCTCAGCCTGTACAATGGCACTACATTGGGTGCCCTGGTGTTTGGGCTGGCCTTGGTGTCTTTGCTGCATGTTCCCGGGGCCAGAAGCTCATCTTCCACACCTCACAGCTCCGCAGAGGACTGGGCAGTGCTGTCTTGCTCATGGGCCTCCTGGCTCCTCAGCGTGCAGGGGTTCCCTGTTCCCAAGGCCACAGGCTGAGCGCCTCTGTCTTCTCTTCACTGGGGCCCAGAAACGCAGCCTGCTTCCTCCCTTGGTCGGTCACTGCTCTACTCTCTGCTCACTGGGGTTGCCTGTCACTGTGACTGGCTCAGAAGTCTGCCCAGCTCCTGGCTCCCTTGCTGTTTCCAAAACAAACCAGGACCCTAAGTACTAGGAGTAAGGAAATTAGAAAAATCATCAAATAAATTGAGTACGGATTAACAAATACACACCACTGTATATAAAATAGATAACCAACAAGGACCTGCATTACAGGACAGGGAACTATAGTCAATATCTTATAATAACCTATAATGAAAAAAATATGAAAAAATATATATATACAAAATGTATCACTGAATCACTTTGCTATAAACCTAAAACTAACATTGTGTATCAACTATCCTTTGATTGTAAAAAGAAACAAAGGAAAGAAAGAAGGAAGATCACCAATGACTTTTGCTTTCTGCTTCCAGTTATAGATGAAGTTCTTACTAATTCTCTCCTTCTTCTGACCCCACCCACATAGATGGCCAGGCACCCATCAACTTGACAACCATAACTTTACCTCAAGAACTGTGTCTACTGTTCACCACCTCTCCTCTGGCAAAGAGTGTGCTGGAATTTAATAGATGCCATTTCACCCAGTCTTGTGACAACCTTCTGAGGAAGATATTCATGGTCCCGTTTAACAGATAAGAAAAATTGAGGCCCAGAGACATGGAGAGACTTGCCTCAGATCATAGGAGCCTAACAGTTCATTTCAACTCTCTATGCTGCCTCCTGCCTCTTGCTACCCAAAGACACAGGCTGGGTGAGCTCTTGTCTCTATTTCACTGAGCCCCAGCCTGAGTGACATCTATGCCCCTGGGACTCTGTCCCATCCAGGCTCCCCTTAGGCACTGCTCTCTGGGTCACTGGCTATGGCCCTGTCCAGAGGTAGCCTGACCCTCCTGACTTGGTCCAGTCCACAGGCCCACAGGAATTTTTCTTACTCATCATGTTAGTAATTTCTAAGTTTGAAACATAGAGACAAAAATACCTTCCCTATCCACAGTATAGCTCTAAGGTTCAAATACATTAGGCATGTGGGCAAGATTGAAAGCATCATGCCTCAGAATCTTCAGCGGGAGCTTTCAAAGGCAACACTGACATATAATAAACATCAACTTGTAAAATCGAGGCGCAATAAAGACCTCAATGTGGCATTTCAAACTTAGTGATGAGAACTAGCTAAATAACCAACTGTCAATGAAGACAGAAAAGCATCAAGAATAAATAGTAAGTGATTCATTTTTTCAAATTTATGGCTACCAATGGGGAAAGCGGGGAGGGACAAAACAAGAATTTGAGATTAAGATTTACACACTACTATAAATAAAATAGGTGCACAATAAGGACCTAGTTCCCTGTGTAGCACAGGGAAATATATTCAGTGTCTCATAATAACCTATAAGGGAAAAGAATCTGAAAAAGAATAGGTGCACGCGTGTGTGTGTGTGTGTGTGTGTGTGTGTGTGTCTGGGCTTCCAGGTGGCACTAGTGGTAAAGAACCTGCCTGCCAATGCAGGAGATATAAGAGACACCGATTCGATCTGTTGATTGTGAAGATCCCCTGGAGGAAAGCATGGCAGCCCAATCCAGTATTCTTGCCTGGAGAATCCCTTGGACAGAGGAAGATGGTGGGCTATGGTCCATAGGATTGCACAGAGTCAGACATGACTGAGGCGACTTAGCATGCACACATATATGTATGTATAACTGAATCATTGTGCTATACAACTGAAACTAACACATCATTGTAAATCAAGTATATGTCAATTAAAAAATAAGGTTAGGGGCTTCCCAGGTGACGCTGGTAAAGAACCCATCTGCCAATGCAAGAGACGCAAGAGATATGTATTTGATCCTTGGGTCAGGAAGATCCCCTGGAGAAGAAAATGGCAACCTTCTCCAGCATTCTTACCTAGAAAATTCCATGTCCAGAGGAGATTGGCAGGCAACAGTCCCTGTGGTAATAAAGAGTTAGACACGACTGAGCATGCACGCACATGCACACACACACAAGGTTATTTACTGAAGAAAGATTCCTTTAGAGGAGGTCACCGGGAGTGTCATGCACCAACACAGGAAAGGATGGAGGGGGGCCACCCAACCACCCCAGCATCTGACAGGCTTTGCCATACATTCCCTGCTGATGGGAACACAGAAGGTGCATGTCTGGGAAAGCCAAGGCTGACTGCATCTGGGAAGTACGTGCAAATCAAAGAGCAGATCAAAGAGAGGGAAGCCTGCATGCAGGTTGAGATACTTGTGATAGAAATGTTGACCCCAGCTTGTCTGAAAATTGATCATAAATAGAGGTTCAGGAGGGGCCTCATTGTGGATACAGAAGGATGCACAGGCAGAAACTAAGAAGTGAGAAGTGCATCTTTTTTTTTTTTTTTTCCCACATAGCTTGTAGGATTTTAGTTCCCAGACCAAGGACCAAACTCTAGCCATGGCAGTGAAAGCACCAAGTCTTAACCACTGGACCACCAGGGAATTCCCAGTGCATCCTCTTGATAGATAAGCATCTCCCAAGAAAGAGGGACCCATAAGGAAATCCCCAAAGAATCCACAGAGGTACCCACAAGAGCACCTGCCAGGCCAGAGTCACCTCCCTGCAGCATCAGCCCAGTAAGGATGTCCCCATTCATGGCCCTCTTCTCCACCTCCACTTTGTCTCTGGTGGGAGCAAGCACAGCAGCTGGAAAATCAATGAGGACGGGAGCTGGGAACAGTGAGACTGAACACAGCCCCTCCCCTGAGGGCAAGTGTCCACGTGTAGGGGCCCTACTTTGGCAGAGATGGTGACCCTACATTCTTAATTTGAAAAGATACATGCACCCCTATGTTCATAACAGCACTAAGTGTAATAGCCAAGACATGGAGAAAACCTGCATGCGCACTGACAGATGAATGGATAAAGAAGATATGGTACACGTGTGTAATGGAATACTACTCAGCCCCCCCAAAAAATGAAATGATGCCATCTGCAGCAACATGGATAGACCTGGAGATTATCAGAGTAGTGAAGTAAGTCAGACAGAGAAAGACAAACAAAAGTAAATTTGTGGAACAGAAAAGAACTCACAGACATAGAGAAAAGACTTGTGGTTGCCAAGGGAGAGGGAGGAGAGGGCAGTGGGAAGGTATGTATTGGGAGTTTTGGATTAGCAGATGCAAACTATTATATACAGGATAGATAAACAACAAGGCCCTGCTGTATAGCACAGGGAACTATATTTGATATCCTTTAATAAACCATAATGGAAAAATATATGAAAAAGAATGTAAATATACATATAATTGAATTACTTTGCTATATATCTGAGACTAATACAACATTGTAAATCAACTATACTTGTATAAAATAAATTTTAAAGAAAAGAAGTTGGGGCCCTTGATCCCTGCACCCCTCCAGCCTCATCTTTCTTCACTTGGCTTCATCCCACGCCCCTCATACTGAACCACATGCCCTCTCCTTGTTCATTATGCCAACTGCTATGCTGCTTCCTCCTCCTGGTCTTTGCTCCTACCACACTCAAAAGCCAAACTCTAGGGCTGCTCATCCATGCACTGGGCCTAAGAGACGGTCTCAGTGTCAACCTATTTTTCCTAATCTCAAAAGCCTTACCTCCAATTTTCTGCACAAACTGTTTCTGATATAATTTAAAAAAACCAGAAGAACCTGGCTAAAATCACATTTGATGAGGACCTTGGGGTAGGACTATTCCATTCCATGTTTTCCTCAGTTTACTACTCAAGTCTCAGTCCAAATATCACCTCCTCCAGGAAGCCTTCTTTGACATCCCCGTGCTGAGCTAAGCTGGCCTCCACGGACTTCAGTAACACAGTCTCAGTGCTATGCATGCTTATTATACTGTATGCACTTGGGGTGCGTGTCCTCACTCGACTATAAACTCCTTGAAGGCAGGGCTATGTCTTCATCACAGCTCTGTTGGTTTTTTTTAATATGTATTTATTTATTTGGCTGTGCTGGGTCTTAGCTGCAGCATGTGGTATCTTTAGTTGCAGCATGTGAACTTAGTTGTGGCATGTGGGATCTAGTTGCCTGACCAGAGATCGGAGCCAAGCCCCCTGCGTTGGGAATGTAGAATCCTAGCTAATGGACCACCAGGGAAGTCCCCGAACAGCTCTGTCTTAAGTGTCAGATACTCAACCTTCCAAAATCACATCTAAATAGTAGGATAGTAATAATCTATCCCTCAGGGAGTTCTCATTGTAAAATGAGAAAATTAGTGCGAAACATTTAGCATGGTATCTGGCATAAACGTGAAAACTTCATAAAACCTCATCTATTTATTTTTATTATTAGTCAACACTATGTTGTTGAGTAGATGGATGAATGGAAAGACTGGCATCATCATTGCAATGTGGAATATACATGCCATAAAGGAAATCCTGGGGGCAGAGCTGAGATGCTAACAAAATGAGTTGTCAAGGTCCTTTCCATGTCAATCACTTTGTATTTGTGAGGCCCATGAATTACCCAAACAGCATCCAGACTAGAAAATTCACCTCCATCAAGTATTTGTCTGCCACAGAGATTGATAAGAGTTTGGGAATGCCATCAGTAAAATGAAATTTCTAATTAGCTAGAAAAAGTTGTCGTGCGTGCATGTGTATAAAGGGCTTCAGATAAACACCTGTGTTATCTCGTCCTCCCAGAAATTGGTCTCCGGCAAAGCACTGCTTTGCTCCTGCCTTTCAGCGGTATCCTTTTTCTAAATCAGTTCGTGTTTCTCCAGAATAAATCTAAGTCCTGGTGAAAATGTATTTGCTGCCCCCTTTCCTGTTCCTTTCCTGATTTTTCTCCTTTGGCATAATTGTGGTCAATGACTATCATCTTCCAACAGATTCTCTCCATCCTGGAAGAAGAGCTCGCCAATGCCCTGGCTAATCATGCAGTTGGCAGCCAGATGTCTTGAGTGGTCCTGATGATAGTGACAGGAAAAAGTTATTAGGCTTTTTTCTGGGACAATAGGGGAGTTATTGGATGAGAACCAACCTAGGGTATTAGGTCTCCCTGGTGCAGAAAGAAGCCTGGGTGAAGGGAGATACAGGTTGAAAGAGTATCCTTTGTGATCAAAATCTCAGCATCTCAGGACAAGTTGTCCAGAGTATACGGGAATTTACATTTAAGCCCCAGAAAGTCAGGGGGCAAATAAACATAGGGCACACCAAATAACATTTTTGTGACTAGCTTTTTATCAGCCATGACTGTTGATGTACCTCATTTCACATCTCATTTCATCTGATGCTCATGATAGTCAAACATCCAGTTTATCACTGTTCCCATATTACTGATGAAGAAACCGAGGCTAAAAGAGAGTGAGCCCAAATCCAAACAGCTAATGACTGAGAGCTCAGGGTCCCACGTGCATCTTCTTCCATCAGAGCATCAGGTATCTAGGGGAGGAATAGCTCAAAACAAAAGGTTCTAAGTTATTATGAATGCCCTGGTCACATATCCGGAGAAAACCCTAATTAGAAAAGACGCATGCACCCAGTGTTCATGGCAGCACTATTCACAGTAGCCATGACATGGAAGCAACCTAATATCCACTGACTGATAAATGGATAAAGAAGATGTACATATATACAATGGAATAGTAGTCAGCCATAAAAGAGAATAAAATAATGCCATTTACAGCAACATGGATGGACCTAGAGATTATCACACTAAGTGATGTAAGTCAGACAAAGACAAATATATGATATCACTTATATGCAGAATCTAAAAAATGCTACAAAGAACTTATTTACAAAACAGAAACAGAATCACAGACATAGAGAACAAATTTATGGTTGCCAAGGGGGGCAGATAAGCTAATAGAGATTGACATAGACACAGTGCTATATATAAAACAGATAATCAACAAGGTCCTACTGTATAGCACATGGAACCATACTCAATATCTTATAATAACCATTAATGGAAAATATTATAAGTATGTATAACTGAATAATTTTGCTGTATACTTGAAACTAACATTGTAAATTAACTATGTACATGCATACTAAGTTACTTCAATCATATCCAACTCTTTTCAACCCTATGGACTGTAGCCCACCAAGCTCCTCTGTCCATGGGATTCTCTAGGCAAGAATACTGGGGTGGTTGTCATGGTCTCCTCCAGAGGATCTTCCTGACCCAGGGATCGAACCCATATCTCTTATGTTTCCTGCATTGACAGGCAAGTTCTTTACCACTAGAAACACCCAGGAAGCTGAAATTAACTACACTTCTATTTAAAAAAATAAAACAAAAACTTCAAAAAATCCCCAAGAATGATACAGTGGTGTGATAGTATAATGATAGCTATGGTGAACCATCAGAGAAAATGCAGAATATTTGGTCATTCTTTGCTTTTGAAGCTGATTTTAATGATGATGTTCATTCTCCAAAACCCTGTCAGATGTCAAATCCATCCAACCACTGGGGGTGAACCACAGCACAACCCAGCTCTTTTTCGTTCAACTTCTAAAACCCTAACCTCCATTTTTGTACAAACCAACATCCTCGTATTGGAGAAGCCTGCTTAAAGCTGGACCATGTGAGAGGGCGGGCTGATGTCTCCCTTGGCTGGATCCTCTCTTAACATCTGAATCCAGACACATCACCAATCAAGACTTCTTTCTCTAGTTTGAGTCAAACACTCTGTCCTACACCTACTGGGGTGTCCTGTATGTTTCCAGTAAAAAAATAAATTTTTTTAAATTAATTTCTTTTGTATTGAAGGATAATTGCTTTACAGAATTTTGCTGTTTTCTGTCAAACCTCAACATGAGTCAGCCATAGGTACACTCTTTTGAACCTCCCTTCTATCTCCCTCCACACCCCACCCCACCCCTCTAGGCTGATACAAAGCCCCTGTTTGAGTTTCCTGAGCCATACAGCAAATTCCCATTGGCTATCTATTTTACATATGGTTCTGAAGGAGATCAACCCTGGGATTTCTTTGGAAGGAATGATGCTAAAGCTGAAACTCCAGTACTTTGGCCACCTCATGAGAAGAGTTGACTCATTGGAAAAGACTCTGATGCTGGGAGGGATTGGGGCAGGAGGAGAAGGGGACGACCCAGGATGAGATGGCTGGATGGCATCATGGACTCGATGGACGTAAGTCTGAGTGAACTCCAGGAGATCATGATGAACAGGGAGGCCTGGCATGCTGCGATTCATGGGGTCGCAAAGAGTCGGACACGACTGAGCGACTGAACTGAACTGAACTGAACTGAATGTAAGTTTCTATGTTACTCTTTCCAGTTATCTCACCTTCTCTTCCTCTCCCCATATCCGTAAGTCTATTCTCTATGTCTGTTTAAATGTCTTTTCACAGGAAGGTGTTCCTTTCAGATTGGAATCTGAGCTGCAGAGAAATGACTGATTTCACAGAGACAAGATTCTTCCTGCGGAAAGTCTTGGAGTGATTGTTCACATCAATTTATCCCCTCTGTCCAAACATGAGGGTGGATTTCCCTGCTCTGTGCAGTTAGCCAGGATCTGGACAGACCCGCAGTCTGTGAGCCAGGGTGACAAGCATCATTTAACCCCTAGTGCACACCCCCTATCAGTGTCTTTCCTACACCAGCTATCAGGAGCCTGTGCATCTCAGATGGTACAGCTGTATGATGGTGGTGCCTCCATCAGCCTGACCAGTGTCAGACATCAGGGATCCATGACATAGCATGTGTGGAATGAGACATAAAGAAAAGTTGATTATATTCACAACTACAGTGAGGTACCACCTCACTCTAGTCAAAATGGCCATCATTAAAAATCTGCAAATAACAAGTGTTGTGGAGGGTGTGGACAAAAGGGAACCTTTCAACACTGTGGTAGGAATGTAAATTGGTGCAGCCACTGTGGAGAACAGTATAGAGGTTCCTTTAAAAATTAAAAATAGAGCTGCTATATGATCCAGCAATCCCACCCATGGGTGTACACCTCTGTTCATAGCAGCACTATTCACAACACCCAAGATATGGAGAAGCAACCTCAATGTCCATCAGCAGATGAATGGATAAAAAAGATTTGGTACATATATATACAATGGAATAATACTCAACAAAAAAAAAGAATGAAATAATGACATTTGCAGCAACATGGATGGACCCAGAGTTTATCATGATGAGTGAAGTAAGCCTGAAAGAGAAAGACAAACATCATACAATACCAATTATATGTGGAATCTACAACATGACACCAAAAAACCCATCTGTGAAATGGGAATAGACTCACAGATATAGAGAACAGACTTTGGTTGCCAAGGGGACAGGGTCAGGGAGGGATGGATTGGGAATTTGGGATTAGCAGATGTAAATTATTATATTTCAAATGGATAAACAACAAAATCCTACTGTGTAGCACAGGGGACTATATTCAATATTCTATAATAAAGCATAAAGGAAAAGAATGTGAAAAAGAATACATATATAAGGATGAATCACTTTGTTGTAGAGCAGAAATTAACACAACATTATAAATGAACTATATACTTCAATAAAATAAAAATTTTAAGTTGATTGCATTACGCTTAGCATTAAGACTCAGGGCTTTTTGTTACTGCATCATGGCCTTGCCTGGTTGACATGACCCCAGTGGGAGACATTCTCCCTGGGGTCCTAAAGCTCAAGGATGTTCCCATGATGCCATTCCACATCCTCTGATGTAGGAGCTACACAGACATCTGTAATATCAGTTCACACATCACATGATTCAGCCCCATCACTATGCTTCAGTAGATGGGGCACATAGCAAATTGTATCAAATGAGTCGTGAGAGCAAAGAATAAATTATAGACTTGTTATTCCTCAAGGAAGAATTCATAGTTATCAGCATTCACTCTGTGCTAGATATGTTGAAAGAATTATTTCTAATTCCTGCAGTAAAAACAGGTATTATAATCCCCATTTCACATACTGGAAAACTCTGGTTCACGGAGACTGGCTTATTCTAGGTCACTTCTGGAAATTGGGTTGTAAATCCAAGTGTCTCTGATTCCAAAGCCTGTGGTTTTCCACTGTATGACATGAGTCTGTTCTCTCAATATTCCCTGAGTAAATGATAGATAAGGAGGTAATAGACAGAATGTTTGATTAACCATGGTCCCTGCCATTGGTGGTGGAGCCCAGCACAAAATTAATTTATTTAAAAAACACCTCATAAACATGCAAGAAAAAGACGCATTTCTCAAAAATATATATATATTAAACTAAAACATATTCAGAGGCATCACAGTGCTGTGCGCCGCGGTTGGAAGGGCAGGCTCTGCATTTACTCCCACTCACGAGCTGCACAGGACGGGATGTTACTTTGCCTCGTGACGCTCAAATTTTTCTTTGTAAAAGTTGCAAAGGAGAATTTTTTTGTGAGGATTAAATGAGCTAGTAAGGGTGGAGAAGGTAATGGCACCCCACTCCAGTACTCTTGCTTGGAAAATCCCATAGGCGGAGGAGCCTGGTAGGCTGCAGTCCATGGGGTTACTAAGAGTCGGACATGACTGAGCAACTTCACTTTCACTTTTCACTTTCATGCATTGGAGAAGGAAATGGCAACCCACCCCAATGTTCTTGCCTGGAGAATCCCAGGGATGGGAGAGCCTGGTGGGCTGCCGTCTATGGGGTCACACAGGGTCAGACACGACTGAAGCGACTTAGCAGCAGCAAGGGTCCAGGGCATAGAGTAAAGACCTGGCACACAGCCAGGCCTCTAAGATTTTCCCTTCTGTGCGAAAGCAGAGTGGAAGAAGGACCAGCAGTGCATTAACCCAGCATGTTGTCCCCAAGGAGAAGCAGCCCAACTCCTCCCATTTGGGATGGACCAAAGCCCCTGCTCTGTGGAGGAAGGATGGATGGTGAAGAGAACCATGTCATGCTGAAGGATAGCACCCCCTCTCCTTGCAATGATGCTTCTTTGGAACACGAGATGATTCTGTGTCCAAATCACCAGGTGACATTGAAATCAGGCCCAGCTCTTGGACCTCTCTGCATCTTTGCAAAGCAGTGCCAGGAGCACACAGCACTGAGGGGCTGCAGGCCTGCTTGGCTCTGTGGCCCCCAGCCTGCTGTGTGCAGGCTGAGTGCACTGCCTGTCCTCCCTTCGTTTCACTTTATACCAGTTTTTGCTTCCGTCTGCTGTCTCAAAAGCACCTCTTAACCTTGATTTGATGTGCTTGATGGCTGAGAGGAACTTCATTAGAATGGTATAATGATTATAACAATAACACTTTGGGATTCTTCTTTTATTATTTAGATGATCAGCTTAACCTAGTAGAACATGGCACAGATGATGAAGCCTTTGAATTTGTATTCACAAATACAATGGCCATGCTGAGACATCAGCAGAGATAAACAGGCAGTGCCAATATTTTATAGCAGAGGAAACAGATATTTGCATATTCACTCAAGTTTTGCCCAAGGCCAATCAGCGAGACTAACTGAGCAGGACAAGAATCCAAGTTCACTGGCATAGAGTTCAAGGTACACTTTTCAGTAACTGTAAGAATGCTTCTGTTGCAGGGTTTTACCTCCACAGGGTCTGGAAGCTCTAAGCCCTAGGAGTGCAGGAAATTGTTCTCTGAGGTAGAGATGTCCATTCATTAGGAACTCAGTAAGTCTTTGTGGAACGAAAGAAAGGAAGGAAGGAGAGGGGGAGAGAGAGAAGGAGGGGAGGAAGAAAGCAAGGGAGGGAGAGAGGAAGGAAGAGAGAAAGAGAGAGAAGGCGAGGGAGAAAGAAAGGAATAAATCCCTCAGACTGAGGGGAGTAATCTACCCGAAATGAAGCTTGATGATATAACAAATGTATCATTCCTCCACCTGCGTAGCCCATGGAGGGTATTCATTTCACATCCCTTTAAAATGATAAAAAGACCATTTTCTGGTTCTAATGTGGTCCCTTCAGAATTTAAATACACATTAATTGATTTTTAAAAACATATCTTATTAAAAATTATTGGGCAACTGGTCCCCAGTTCACTGTCCTGGACAGTTTTCTAGTCTTTGCTTTATAAATTCACTTTCTGGTGAGGAAAAAAAAAAAGTTAAATTGTCCAGGAGTGAGTCCCTGAGGGTTTAAAGGTGTGGAAGGAGGTGGTCTGCTGCAGGCACAACATTTCTTTGCTCTTAATAATTCATGCAGATTTCACATTTCAGTACCAAATTTATGTCTGTTTAATGTAAAAATAACAATATAAAATACTCAGCATTTAAATTACTTGACTTTCTCTACACGCCCCCACACCACTCCAAAAACCCAAATCAAACTGAATGTCCAGGAAGATGCGTCATGTTGATACTGTAAGTGACATGATGTCACACCAGAAGGAGGAGGCAGCCAGTTTAAATAGCACAGATCTAGGCAGCCAGTTAAATAGCACAGATCTAGGCACCCAAGACCAGGCTCCCCTGTATGGCCCACGTAGCTCTCTATGCTCTGAATTCTCTCCATCCAGTCTGATCTCTCATTTCTCCAAGCTTTAGATACTGCACCTGAACTGAATAAACTTCCTAAATCTCCCTGAACAGAGGATTATAGAGGCTGTGTAAAGTGTGAAGTCGCTCAGTCATGTCTGACTCTTTGCGACCCTGTGGACTGTAGCCCGCCAGGCTCCTCTGTCCATGGGATTCTCCAGGCAAGAATACTGGAGTGAGCTGCCATTTTCTTCTCCAGGGGATCTTCCCAACCCAGGGATCAAACCCAGGCCTCATGCATTGCAGACAGACACTTTATCCTCTGAGCCACCAGGGAAGCCTATAGAGGCTAGCAATAGGACACTCAGCAGGACTGGGAAGCAAAGGCCTGGGCCACAGGCCAGACATCAGAGGAACGCTACACCCCACTTGGCCTCCAGCCCATTCCCCATTGGAATAGTGCCTTTGTGATGCTTAATATGATGTTTGTATAAAATTTGCAAACATCCAGCAGCTTGGTGCCTTCTTTTAGAAAGAACAGGGGTCCTTGGGAAGTTTCTGATCTTCTACTGCCAGGAGCCTAGCCTGTCTGTGACACCACTGCCTCTGACCATGAGATGGAATTTTGCTGAATCTTTGTATTGTATCGTTGTTCACCTTTTCCATTATGAAGATAACACACGATCTACATAAGACATTTGGAAAATAGAGGAAAAGAAGATCGCCCACCATTTGCCCACACAGTAGCAATCAGTGTTCTATTTTGGTACTTTCCTTCCAGTCTATTATCTCCATATAATTCTTAGCTTCAGTCATAAAGCATGTATATTTTACATCCCCTGTTTTCAATGCCACTTTAGAATATTAGTATTTTCCCCAGATAGAAACTCCTCATTATTTCTGAACCCAAACAATAATTGCTCTCTCATTTCCAAGCGCAAAATGAGAGCAAGCAAAAGTAGCCAAGTACTAAGTTGCTCAAGCAACCTAGAAAAGAATGTCTTGACAGTGAATCCCTTTCTCTGCCTCCAGGAAGTTTCCTGGTGTGAGTAATCTCTACACTGAGATGACCTTCATCCCCTGAAGGTCACCCCTGCCATTCTTAATGGGTGGAACAAGTATCTTTCTCAGAGGCTTCCAAGCCCTGGAAATAATCCTTTAAGCATCTGTATCGATTTGCTCTGAGTCTTTGAGCTTGCATGGGCTTTTTTCAGCTGCAGAGACCAACAAAGCACCATGATATTTTCAGAATATACTTCTAGTTTGCACAGGATGTTTTTAGCAAAATCTGACATTAACAATGGCAGCTGGGATTCTGCAGGAAATAATTTTTTTTCTATTGTGCAAAAGTATTATTTTCCACAAAGCAGCTGAAAGATGGTGGGGATACGACTCAAGAAGTCATAAGTCAAATCTTGTCTTTGCTGTTATCTGATCCCAGGTAAATCTAAAAAGGAGAGGGAGAAGATAAAAAGTGTTGGTCATTATTAATGATGATGATGAAAATCTATTGATACCTTACAGCAGCCAAACGGCCAGAAACACACTTGTAATTGAACAAAGTTGAGTTCATAGCCTCATGGCAACAGGGAGGTCGCACCCCACTAGAGCAGTAGGCATCTCCTGAAGAGGGTGGTAGAGAGAAGGTGTAAAAGGATCTGGGCTCCTGTCAGGAGATTTAGGAGAGAGTCCCAGAAGGGGAGACTAAGCCCTGGACTTGAATCTTTCAGGAGGGAGGAGTAATTCTATCAAAGACTAACTTGATAATTCTCATCCATAATGTGGAAAGCACAAATTGAAGCCAAATAGATATAATTGTTAAACAAGCTGCAATCACATAGAACAGCCTGCTTAGGGGACATTTTATCATTTTTATGATTTGGACCACGTTGTTCTTTTGTCTATACTTACACATGGTTATGGAGTAATCTTGTTTGTTTCCTGCTCCATCATGGTCACAGAGTGGGCTTGTCTGATCCTGGTGGCCTGTGGCGTTGTTTCTGCTCATGGCCAGTTCCCACTCCCAGGGACTGCTTTTTCTATTTCTAATTTTATTTCAAGCATTGTTTTCATTATGTTTATATTACAACAGGGAAACAAAGGCTTAGATGAGCTCAGAAATTTGCTCAGGTTTACACAGCTAGAAAGTGTCAGGAATTGAACAGGGGTCTGACTCCACAGCCCAACACTCACACCAAACGCTGTCATCAGGAGATGAGAGCAACTGTGTTTTAGTTTATCTTTTGAGTGAGTCAAATACGTAATATGGCGTAAAGTTCAAATCGTAATAAGGGCACCCAGGAGAAAGCAAGTCTCCCTCCACTCCCTCAGGCACCTTGTTCCTTTCCAAGAGCCCACATTGTTCCATTTTTCCCAGAGTCTCTTCTCCAGGACACTGTGTCTTGCAGGGAGTGGATAGAGTGAAGAGTGGGAGAAACAGCACATTGCTTGCTCTTGCATTGATCTTCCAAAACCCCTTTCACAGCACTTCAGTAACTCAGAAAACATTGATTAAACATGGACAGTTTTCCATACATAGTGCTCAGCACGGCAAACCATGAACCAGAAGGGCTACTTACCCTAGAAAGGCTGGCAGTTTAGGGAGAGGACCACCTGAGTACATCACAGCTAGGGAGCTGGGAGGGATGGTGCAGAAGATTTGGGGATGCAGGGAAAGATTGATGGAGTGTGAAACCCTCCACCTGGATCCTGAAGGATGGTAGGGATTCACCGGGTACACAGAGTTGAGAAGAGAACTCCAGAAACAGAGACAGAAGGCAGGATGTACAATAACATAGAGGCATGAAAGACCACAAATGTCTGCAGATGGCTGGAGCACAGGTGCCTGGGGTGAAAGGCAGGAGAATCAGCTGGAAAAGTAGCAAAGGGTCCTGTCACAAGGATCCCCTTGACGGATGCTAAGGAGAAAGTCATCACAGTTAAATAAGATGGATGATGTGGAAAGAATTTGAAAAATGTAAAGCATGCCGCAAACGCAATGCATTAAATGGGTCACTTGTTTTTGTTCCTTGGTTGTCACTGATCATCACTTTTCTCTGAAGATGCTGCTTCTAATCATAGTTACCACTTGTATGGGCACCTATGGAGGACAAAGTTCACAAAGGTCACTGAGAAGAAAGATGGTGACCAACTGGACTTTTGACCCCTGAAGCAGACACCTGCCCTGCAGCTCCACGAGCAAGAACCACTTGACATGCTCTGGTGTTTGGGGTTGATGAAAAGTGCATCTGAGATAAATCATGTTTAAGAAAGAAGACGTGAGGGTCAGGCCATCCTCTCTCACCTCAAAGCATCCTCTGCAGCCTTTGTAACAAGCTAGACTACCAGAAATTCTATTCCTGAACAACATCAGTGGAGGTACATGGGGATCCGCCACCCAGATCTGCTTGCTACGGGGGTTTTATTTGCCTTTTAAAAATATTTCAATGTTCAGAAGTATTGAAAGAGATTTCAATACTTCAGCGATTCTCATTAACTCGGCCTGGGATCTGCCCAGGCTATTTTATTTTAACAAAAGTGATTCTAAATCTGCAACCAGAGTTGAGTATTCCTCCTTTAAAAATATAATTTGAGGACCATAATGAGGAGACTTGATATCTTTATCAGTGATACCATTTATATGTAGAATCTAAAAAATTCAACAAACTGATGAAGATAAAGAAGCAGACTCACAGATATAGAGGACAAACTAGCGGTCCCAATGGGAGAGGGAAGGAGGAAGGGGCAGGATAGTGGTAAGGGATTAAGAAATACAACTGAAACAGAATGGATATATGTATATGTATCACTGAATCACTTTGTTGTACTCCTGAAACTAACATAATATTATAAATCAACTGTATTCCAATATAAATGTTTTAAAATAAAATAAAAAAATTATTCTTTAAAATGAAAAACTTATCAAGTACAAAATAGCTATAAACGGAGTATAACCTTTAAAAATTGTGACTGACTATATTGTACATCTGTAACTTATATATTTCCATCAACTATATTCCAATAAAATTTTTTTTAATTTAAGAAAAAGGAACCTTTACACAAACTGCCATATCTAAACTGACTCCTCCCTACATGATGACAGTGTCATTGAGGATGTTGGTTATTATCGATACAGCTTTTTATCCTAAAGACAGGTCCTTCTAGGACAGATTTTCACAACAAAAATTCTGTAAGTCATCAAATTTTTGGCCAAGATTTCCAGAAAGCTCCAAGTCAAACCTGCCACATAAGCGTATAGGCCTTGGAGTCAGACTGAGCCACTCCCTACCTAGGTAACATTAGGTTAGGGCTCAACTGCCTTATCTGTGAAATGGAAGTAATAATATAAACTGCCCAGTGTTAGAGTTAGAATTAAATGGAAACAGAAATGTACAGGATAGCATAGTACCTGTCACATGCAATCAATATATTTCACCAATAAAAGTGGTTGGCTTGGCCTATTGATTTGAAATAGTCATTTGTAAAATAGAAATCATGTGTAGTATTTTAAGAACTAAATCAGAACCAAGCCCCAGCAGAGTAAGTGTTTATGAAAGTTCATTATTTCCCAATAAATAATTTCCCCTGTCAAAAACAGACTTTCTCAGGGGGAAGGGGGATAAATAAGGAGCTTGAGATTGGCAGAAACAAAACTATAAAAAACAGATAACAATAAGGACCCACTGTACAGCACAGGAAACTATAGCCAATATCCTGTAATAACCTATAATGGAAAAGAATCTGGAAAAGAATATATATATAAAGTGAATAACTTTGCTGTACACCTGAAACTAACACAACATTGTAAATCAACTCTACATTTTTTCTATGAGAGTTTCCCTTGTCGCTCAGTCAGTAAAGGACCTGCCTACAGTGCAGGAGACCAGGGTTCAATCCCTGGGTTGGGAAGATCCCCTGGAGGAGGAAATGGCACCCACTCCAGTATTCTTGCCTGGAGAATCCCATGGATGGAGGAGTCTGGCAGGCTACAGTCCGTGTGGTTGCGAGAGTCAGACGCAACTTAGCAACTAAACCACCACATACTTTTTTTTTTTTTAGTACGCTTTCTTACCTGAGGGTCTCCTCTAAACCTCCAAACAAATATCAAATATTGCCGTAAAACTTTCAATCCAACAAGTCTTTACTGATCACCTACTATGTGCTAGTACTGTGTAAACTGCTGGTGATGATGCCAAAAAACAGATCTCATCCCTGCCCCGGGAGCTCAGATCCAGAGGGAGAGATGGACATGGCAGACATATCAGTCCAAGCAAGCAGAGCAGCATCCCACCAGCTCCACTCAGAGCCACCACCTGAGACAGCATCCTGAGCCAGATGAACTGAGGGCCTGATGAGGATGGGTCTAGTTGGCTGTGGTTGAAGCTCTAACTCTTCAGTGATCTTTTCCTGGTAGGAGAGTTGGTAATAATCTATGAAGCTTCCATTTGCATAACTAGCTAGGCATCACAGCCATAGTATGCAAGAGTGGCCATGAACTTGGACATCCCTAAGAACAACTTCAGATGAGAGACTGGGAAAGGAGAAGTGATTTGTGAACGGTCCTATGGTCATTTCATGAGCGAGATGGCATTTGAATTTAGGTCTCCTGACTCCTCCAACTCTGGTACCACAGCCTAGGAAGGAGAGCACAAACCTGAGTGTGAGCAGGGGACAGCCAAGCCCAAGCCTAATCCCGATTGCATGGCCCTTGTCTTGTAGGCTCAGTGGTAGAGAACCCACCTGCCAAGCAGCAATCAACCCAGGTTCAGTCCCTGGGTTGGGAAGATCCCCTGGAGAAGGAAATGGCAACCCACTTCAGTACTATTGCCTGGAAAGCCCCAGAGACAGAGGAGCCTGACAGGCTACAGTCCACAGGGTCTCAATGACTCAGACACAACTTGGTGACCCAACAGCAACAAAACCCTATTTCAGTGCTTGGTGTGAGGTCAGGACTCAGTCAAAAGGAGTATTTGGGGATCTGGAGGACACAGGTCCCCACAGGGAGATGGAAAGGGGCCACAGTGTGCAGAGATGGATGAGGAACAGGTAGTTGGGCTGCAGGGGAAAGCAGAGGTGGAGGAGGAGTTTCCAAAGAAAACCAGGAAGTCTTGCCAATCACTTGAACATACAGGGATCAGGGTCCTCCCTACCCCCTGAGACAGCTTCTTCTATGTCAGAGTCCTAACCAGGCACCACCAATCATCCACTGAAGGCTGGACACACACATAAAGCTTCACACTGTGTGCAGTTTTAAGAAAGGATATTATAATGGATAAGGAATATGTGGTATATCTATACAATGAGATATTATTCAGACATTAAAAAAAGAATGAAATAATGCCATTTGTAGCAACATGGATGGACCTAGAGATTACTAATGTCATACCTTAGAAAGCATCACTACAAACAAAGCTAGTGGTGGTGATGGAATTCCAGTTGAGCTAGTTCAAATCCTGAAAGATGATGCTGTGAAAGTGCTGCACTCAATATGCCAGCAAATGTGGAAAACTCAGCAGTGGCCACAGGACTGGAAAAGGTCAGTTTTCATTCCAATTCCAAAGAAAGGTAATGCCAAAGAATGCTCAAACTACTGCACAATTGCACTCATCTCACATGCTAGTAAAGTAATGCTCAAAATTCTCCGAGCCAGACTTCAGCAATACATGAACCGTGAACTCCCTGATGTTCAAGCTGGTTTTAGAAAAGGCAGAGGAACCAGAGATCAAATTGCCAATATCCACTGGATCATGGAAAAAG
>SJYQ01013086.1:327120-337948 GCA_006410935.1 Redunca redunca
ACTTTATTTTGGGGGGCTCCAAAATCACTGCAGATGTTGACTGCAGCCATGAAATTAAAAGACGCTTACTCCTTGGAAGAAAAGTTATGACCAACCTAGATAGCATATTGAAAAGCAGAGATATTACTTTGCCGACTAAGGTCCGTCTAGTCAAGGCTATGGTTTTTCCTGTGGTCATGTGTGGATGTGAGAGTTGGACTGTGAAGAAAGCCAAGCGCCGAAGAATTGATGCGTTTGAACGGTGGTATTGGAGAAGACTCTTGAGAGTCCCTTGGACTGCAAGGAGATCCAACCAGTCCATTCTGAAGGAGATCAGCCCTGGGATTTCTTTGGAAGGAATGATGCTGAAGCTGAAACTTCAGTACTTTGGCCACTTCATGTGAAGAGCTGACTCATTGGAAAAGACTCTGATGCTGGGAGGGATTGGGGGCAGGAGGAGAAGGGGATGACCCAGGATGAGATGGCTGGATGGCATCACGGACTCAATGGACATGAGTCTGAGTGAACTCCGGGAGATGGTGATGGACAGGGAAGCCTGGTGTGCTGTGATTCATGGGTTCACAAAGAATCGGACACGACTGAGCGACTGAACTGAACTGAACTGACTGAATGAGTGAGGTGAGCCACTTAGACAAAGGAAAATACCATATGATATAATTTACATGTGGAATCTTAAAAATGACATAAATGAACTTATTTAGAAAAGAGAAATAGACTAACAGACATAGAAAACAAGCTCATGGTTACCAAAGAGGAAGCAGGGAGCAAGTGCTAAATTAGGAGTTTGGGGTTAACAGATACACACCACTATATCTGAAATAGATAACCAACAAGGACCAACAAGGACCTACAGATAACCAATAACCAATAGGCTAGTGTATAGCACAGGGAAATCCTCTCAATATCTTGTAATGACATATAAGAGCAAAGAATCTGAGAAAGAATATGTAGATGTGCAACTGAATCACTTTGCTATACACCAGAAACTAACTCAATCTTGCAAATCAACTATATTTCTATAAAATAAAATTTTTTAAAAAAGAAAAGGTGTCATAAAACAGAACCAACAATAGAAATATTGAAATTTTAAAATTATATCTCAGCTCTACCTGTCAGTGTCCTCCAGGGGATAGCAAACATCAGTTCATAGATCAAGTATGACCCACACCTGTTTTTGTAAATAAAGCTTTATTGACAAGTAACCATATCCAATTATGGATGTACTGTCCATGATTCCTTTAGCACAGTAATGGCAGAGCAGAGCAGTTTCAACAGAGACCATAAGGCCCACAAAGCCTATATTTATACTATCTGCTCTTTAGGAAAGTTCCAGAACAGCACCCAGTGTGGCCCTAGAGCACTGGGCTTTCTAGTAAGAAAAGGGTCTTAGGTGTCGTCTACAGGGGAGTCCTCAAGTTCCCCAAATCACAAAGCTTTTGGTTTGATGAGGTACTTAGACATTTGGCAGGAGGTATTTAGCTGTTTGCCACAGGCTTCACGGTGCTTCTCAAGCCTCTTCCCCAGGCTCACCAGTCTGAGAAATGTTGCCCCCACACATCCACGCCCAGTTTCATCATCCTCACTTTCCTGTTGCCTCTCTATCTTCCCTCCCCTACCCCTGCCCCATCCTACACACTGTCACACCAGGCCGAATGCATCATTCCTTTAGAGCTTACGTCACTCTAGGGGCACCATCACACTTTTATGTGTGTATATAATCTATAATCTTTGAAAATAGGACTGTGTTTTATTTATGATCTTCATGCCTTTGGCAGAGTTCCTGGCATGTAGAAAATTATATCGAAGCTAACTGGAAAGGGAAGAAATCTTAGATATCATCTCATCAAAATCTCTCTTTTTCACATGAGAAAACTGAGGCCCTGTGTCACAAGGCTGACCACCAGCAGAGCAGCTGCAAAGTTACACCCATCTTCTCTGGAAGTTTCCCTCCACAAAGTCCAGCCCTCATCCCAGCAGACCACAGAGAAACACACAGAAAGTCATGCACATATAAACCAGCAGTTGTGTGTGACCGATCGTCATTATTTTAGAGGTAGCAGTGGTGGGAATCTTTTCCTTCCGTGACACATCCCTCCCCATTCCAGACACCACATGGCAGTCCTAGTCTCCTGACAGCACTGCCAGGAGACAATATTATGCGGCCACTATGATGCACGCAATGGACCAGTGGGCTGCAAAATTGAACTCCTCTTTTTAGAAACCATTTGTGTTAAGGAACGGAAGAAATAAGCTAACATCATGGCCAGTTTTAAAAAAATGCACCCAGACAGAGAATTGATTTGACTCTTTTAGGCCAACAGAGAAAATGAGCTTGGGAATTGCAGTTATCAGGGGGTGAGTCATGCCTGGAGGTGGAAGCAGAAAAGGAGAATGTTCTAGAAGGTGGTGTCATGAGAGGTGACATGCAATCACCATCAGTGGGTGGGCAATGAGAGTGTTTCTCTGAGAGAATAAGATAAAGCTTTCTGGATCAGTTATGGGGTCTCAGGGGCACAGACATGGCTGACCATGCAGACCAGGCTACAACAAAATTGCTTCATAACTAATAACCAAGCACAACCCCTTCCTGTGCTGTTCTGTGTCTCCGTTTTTCCTTGTTCTCCACACCAGAAGCCAGGCCCTCGTCTCTCCCAGACCTCATAACCTACCCAAAGGAAGGAGCTGCACATGCCTTGCCTCTTCCTGAGTAAAAGTATATGCATGATATGTCCTCTCTGGTTAAACATTGTTGGCACTTTCTCTGTGTTCAGTGCCCGCCTGGGAATTGAATGATGACTAAGACAATCTCTGTCCTTTCTGAAACATGTCACCTCAACACAATCCTACCAGTTCTAACAGAAGAGCTTAAGGGTCAATTGCAGGCAGGGTATTTTGGTAAAGTCCTTCAAACTATTCCCCAAAGGGACAAGCTATGGAGAGCAGAAAAAAGAACCTGTCTTCAAAGCCCAAGGGCATGGAAGTGAGCATCAGCTTTCCAGTTCAGAGATCCCAGACAGTTCACTTATGCTGCAATATCTTCATTGATAAACAGGGAGAATAACAGCAACTTTGGAGTTGATGGAGTGGAGGAAGGGAGCTGGTGTGTAGTTGAGGACAGTGCCTGCCCAGTCTAGTTGCCAAACCAGCAGGAAATAGCCACACTGTTGCTATGTGAAGGATGATGTGGTGGGAGAGAAGATGCTCAAACATCCAGTCCCTCGAGATGTCAGAATGAGGACAGGGATGCAGAGAAAAAGGATAAGGACACAGTCATCCCTGAAATACTAGGACCTGGCAAGGGCCAGGCACACAGCGGGATCTTATCCTCTTTTGTTTGTTCAAAGTAAATTTGAATTTTAGGGAGAAGATAAATTCTCTCCATTCCTCTCTTTGGAAAAATAACAGGCCCACATTTCATCACCTCCCCACCACAGCCAACTTCTCAGCATGGATGGGATCCATGTGAACTCTTCTCTGTTGGGTAAAATCAAATTAATACAGGAAAGCATGGACTTGAGAATCAGATCATCCTATTGTGAAGTCTCAGTTTTAGCACTTACTGGGCCTGTCTATATAACTTCTCTGCACCTTGGTTTTCTCATTTACAAAATGGAAATAAATACAATGCCACTCCCATGGGTTCCCTGCCAGGATTAAGTAATTCATTATACGTAAAATACTTGATACAGTGTCAGCACATAGCAATCCTCAACAGAGGCTGCCCATTGCTGTCACTGCTGCTGTTTTTGGCATTCTCTTTTGGGGGTGAAATGAATATTTTAATTCTGGTTGTGAGAATCCAGCTATATGTAAGGATGCTTATCTAGTGTCTGGTACCTAGGATGGGCTAAGTAAATGTTAGATATCCTCCTTCAAACAGATACTATAGAAGCCCCATATTTTTGTTTGAACTTGGTAGAAAATGTCAGGTCCGTCATGGGTACCCAGAAAAGACTGTCAGTCCAGGGACCAGTTCATGTCTAAGAGAAGGACATTGCAATAAGCTTGGAATGTAATTTAATCCATCCAGGAACCTGTGGCCACATGGTTTTCTGCCTTCGCAGGTCCTACAGGAAATAAAGTCCCTTCTCATCACCCACCCTCTGTCCCCAGACACTCCCTACACCTCCGATCCACTCACCCTGCACCATACAGTAAACTGAATCTGCATAATCATTTGAAAAATAGGATGGAATTTTTTGCTGTTCATTTGTGGGTTAGTTGGTTGATTAGTTAGTTGATTTGGGGCGTGAAGCCTCACTGGTCAGGCCTTAGATACAAAACCCATCACTTCACATCTCTGTTCACATCAGCCTTAGCTATCATTTACCAAAGAGCTTCTTCTCCTGAATAATTAGCATCACTTATTTTCTAGCACTTGTTTTGTTCCAATGTACTGTATCTATGATATCACTAAATTCTCACAAGAAGCTAATAAGTAGACATTATAACATTTTCTTAGAGAGATGAAGACTAAAGCATAGAGAGGTTCAGTAAGTTCAGTTCAATTCAGTCGCTTAGTTGTGTCCGACTCTTTGCGACCCCATAAATCGCAGCACGCCAGGCCTCCCTGTCCATCACCAACTCCCGGAGTTCACTCAGACTCACGTCCATCGAGTCAGTGATACCATCCAGCCATCTCATCCTCTGTCCTCCCCTTCTCCTCCTGCCCCCAATCCCTCCAAGCATCAAAGTCTTTTCCAATGAGTCACCTCTTTGCGGTGGCCAAAGTACTGGAGTTTCAGCTTTAGTATCATTCCTTCCAAAGAAATCCCAGGGCTGATCTCCTTCAGAATGGACTGGTTGGATCTCCTTGCAGTCCAAGGGACTCTCAAGAGTCTTCTCCAACACCACACTTCAAAAGCATCAATTCTTCGGTGCTCAGCTTTCTTCACAGTCCAACTCTCACTTCCATACATGACCACTGGAAAAACCATAGCCTTGACTAGATGGACCTTTGTTGGCAAAGTAATGTCTCTGCTCTTCAATATGCTATCTAGGTTGGTCATAACATAGAGACCATAGAGAGGTTAAACAACTTCAAAGGTCACACAACCCCCAAGTAAGTAGAAGACCCACAGTTGAGTCTAGAAAGTTGGGTTCCAGGAATCTCTCACACTCCAGACTCTTGGCCTTTTCCATGAAGAAATTAGGGCTTTGTTCTATCTGGGTCCACATCCCAGGTCACACACCTATACAGTGGTAGTCCTGAGATACAAGCACAGGGCTACCCAGTCCAACCCCACAACTTCACAGTCAGGTCTAACTTGTCCTTGAGACTCTGTGCCTGATGGCCCAGTCCAGTTAAAAGGCATACAGTGGACAAGCTCATGTGGACACATGAACATGTGCCCTTTCTACTCTTGGTCCCTGGTCTAGAGCATAGCTTTGAGTTTCTACTCAGGTCAGGAAGGGATGTCCCAAGGGATTATGCCCTGTCTGCTACCACAGCCCTCATTCCATGCGCCTAAGGCCAGTGAGGAGATTCTAGTTGTTGCTTATGATATGTATTCAGATCACGCATTCAGAAATGGGAAATTACCACAAGGTGAGCCCATGAGCCTGATCTGTGGACCACACCTTTGGGCTCCACAGGAATTAACAGTCATAAAAAGCCAACACAGAGTAACACACTAGAGGTCTGGGCATTTCCTTCATCCAACGACATGAGCACAGTCATCTTAATCAACAGATCCAGGACACTGTGGGGAAAGCTCAGAGGAAGATTTACAGGACGAACTTGTACCAGTGCAGCAAAGTCCTTCCTCAAGGGTGCCCCCCACCTTTAAACTGAGGGCTCTGCACTATTCCCAATAGCCAAGGCATGAAAGCAATCTAAATGTCCAGTGACAAATGAATGGAAAGAGAATATATGGTATGCTGCTGCTACTGCTGCTAAGTCGCTTCAGTCGTGTCCGACTCTGTGTGACCCCATAGATGGCAGCCCACCAGGCTCCCCCATCCCNTGTGACCCCATAGATGGTAGCCCACCAGGCTCCCCCATCCCTGGGGTTCTCCAGGCAAGAACACTGGAGTGGGTTGCCATTTCCTTCTCCAATATATATGTATATATACACACATATGTGTGTGTGTGTGTGTGTATGTGTGTGCATATATATATATATATACAATGGAATATTACTCAACCATTAAAAAAGAATGAAATAATGCCATCTGCAGCAACATGGATGCAACTAGAGATCATCATACTAAGTGAAGCAAATCAGACAGAGAAAGACAAATACCATATATCACCTGTATGGGGAATCTAAAGTATGACACAAATTAACCTGTGTATGAAACAGAAACAGATTCATAGACATAGAGAACAGACTAATGGCTGTCAGTGGAGAGGAAGTATCAGGGAAGGATGGAGTGGGAGTTTGGGATTAGCAGATGTAAACTATTATACATAGAATGGATACACAAGGTTCTATTGTATAGCACAGGGAACTATAGTCAATACCCTGTGATAAAACATAATGGAAAAGAATATTTTAAAAGAATGTGTGTATGTGCATGTGTGTGTGTGTTTGTGTGTGTGTATACTTCCTTGCAGGCTCAGCAGTAAAGAATCTTCCCGCAATGCATGAGCTGCATGAGCTGCAGGTTCAGTCCCTGCATCAGGAAGATACCCTGGAGGAGAGCATGGCAACCCTCTCCAATATTCTTGCCTGGAGATAGGTGAGCCTGGTGGGCTACAGTCCATAGGGTTGCAAAGAGTAGGACATGACTGAAAAGACTTAGAACACATGCAGGTCTCTAGTGATATAAATTAGCTAGCTTTTGCAATGACTTTGGAATATAAACTATCTCCTCTTTGAACAGACTTTATGTCCGTCCCATGCAGCATGCTGAGATCGGGCTATGGTTGCAGATCTGTGTTAGTTTTCTATAGCTGCCATAACAAGTTACCACAAACTCAGTGTCTCAAAACAGCACAGATCTTACAGTTACAGTTACCTTACAGTTGAGTAGGTCAGAAATCTGACACGAGTCTCACTGAGCTAAAATGAAGGTGTCTGTGTGGCTGCATTTCTTACTGGAGTCTCTAGAAAGAGTCACTTCCTTACAATCCCAGCTTCTAGAGGCTGCTTGCAGTCCTTGGCTCTCAGCTGCATCTTTTTCCCTCACAGCCAGCAACATTGATCTCTCTGACCCATCTTCATAATCATATCTCTTCCTGATTTTCTTCTGCCTTTTTCTCCCATTATTAAGGATCCCTATGTTTACATTAGGATAATGTCACCCAGAAAATCTAGGATCATCTCCCCATCTCAAAGTCCTTACGTGAATCACACTTGCAAAGATTCTTTTGCCACGTAAAGGTACATATTCAAAAATCATGAAGATTAATATGTGGACATCCTTGGGAACCACCATTCTTCCTGCCACAGCCAGTGGACACTGTTTGGGATGTGAGGGGAAAAGGGTTCCCCTTAGAAGGTGACTAACCCAGGAGAGGTCATTTCAAGTCTTCATACACAGGGAAGCCAATCCTGTCAAGACAGCAAGGGGGATTCAGGGACCTGCAGGTTCAAGATTCTCAGCTTTTTCTGGGCTCTCAAGCAAGACTGACCTGAAATATGAGAAATAAGATTTTTTTCTTTCCATTTTATTAAGACATAGCTGATATATAGCACTATGAGTTTAAGGTGTTATGGCATGATGATTTGACTTACATATATTGTGAAATGATTACAAGATATCAAAAACAAGATTTTTTTTCTTTTGATGAGACCTCTAAGGATATGCAGATGACAGCACCCTTATGGCAGAAAGTGAAGAAGAACTAAAGAACCTCTTAATGAAAGAGAAAGAGGAGAGTGAAAAAGTTGGCTTAAAGCTCAACATTCAGGAAACTAAGATCATGGCATCCGGTCCCATCACTTCATGGCAAATAGATGGGGAAACAGTGGAAATAGTGTCACACTTTATTTTGGGGGGCTCCAAAATCACTGCAGATGGTGATTGCAGCCATGAAACTAAGACACTTACTCCTTGGAAGGAAAGTTATGGCCAACCTAGATAGCATATTCAAAAGCAGAGACATTACTTTGCCAACAAAGGTCCATCTAGCCACGGCTATGGTTTTTCCAGTAGTCATGTATGGATGTGAGAATTGGACTATAAAGAAAGCTGAGCACTGAAGAATTGATGCTTTTGAACTGTGGTTTTGGAGAAGACTCTTGAGAGTCCCTTGGACTGCAAGATCCAACCAGTCTACCCTAAAGGAGATCAGTCATGGGTGTTCATTGGAAGGAATGATGTTGAAGCTGAAACTCCAATATTTTGGCCACCTGATGTGAAGAGCTGATTCATTTGAAAAGACCCTGATGTTGGGAAAGATTGAAAGCAAGAGAAGAAGGGGACAACAGAGGATGAGATGGTTAGATGGCATCACCGACTCAATGGACATGAGTTTGGATAAACTCCAGGAGCTGGTGATGGACAGGTAGGCCTGGCATGCTGTGGTTCATGGGATTGCAAAGAGTTGGACATGACTGAGTGACTGAACTGAACTGAACTGAGGATCTACCCTTAGCAACTTTCAAATATACCTTATAGCAGTATTAACTGTAGTTATCAAGCTGTATGTTACATTCCCAGGACTTATCTTTTTTTATTTTTTTTATTGAGACACAGTTGATTTACAGTGTTGAGTTAGTTTTAGGTGTACAACAAAGTGATTCAGTTATACATGTACGTACATTCTTTTTCATATTCTTTTCCATTATTGTTTATCATAGGATATTGAATATAGTTCCCTATAGTTCCAACAGGGTCCTTGTTGTTTATCCATTCTTTTTTTAAAATTATTTAAGTTTGTTTATTTTTAACTGGAGGATAATTGCTTTATAATATTGGGTTGGTTTCTGCCATATTCTAAATGTAATAGTTTGCACCTGCTAACCCCAAACTCCTGGTCCATCCCTCCTCTAACCACCCTGGCTTGGCAACCACAAGTTGGTTCTCTGTTCTAGGACTTATTTATCTTACAGCTAGCAGTTGTACCTTTTGACCATCTTCATCAAATCCCCCATCTCCCCATCCCTATTTCTGGTAACCACAAATCGAATCTTTTTTTCCTATGAGTTGGAAGGGTTTGGGGGATTTTGATTTTTGGTTTTGTTTAGATTGCACATAGAAGTGAGATCATACAATATTTGTCTCTCTCTATCTGACTTATTTCACTTCACATAATGCCCTCAAGCCATTCACATTGTCATAAATACCAGGATTTTCTTCTTTTTTAGGGCTGAGTATAAATATATTTGGGCTTCCCTGGTGGGTCAGTAGTAAAGAATCTGCCTGCAATGCAGGAGAAACAAATTTGATCCCTGGATCTGTAAGATCCCCTGGAGAAGGAAATGGCAACCCACTCCAGTATTCTTACCTGGGAAATCCCATAGGACAGAGGAGCATGGCAGGCCACAGTCCATAGGGTTATGAAAGAGCCAGACACAGCTGAGCAACTAAATAACAACAAATAAATACATTTGACTGCATGTATATGATTATGTATAATCTCACAACTCCTTTACCCATTCACCCATCTATGGACACTTAAGTTGTTCCTATGTCTTGGTTGCTGTCAGTAACTCTGCAATAAATATGGGGATCAGATATCTCTTGAGCATGGTAACTTCACCCCCCAAGATATCATTATAAGGTTGTCATATTGCTCTCCAGCTTTCTGATCCTGACTCGAGCAGAATTCGGAGCACTGAGCTGTCATGCTCTTTCTGTAAGTGCCTCACTGCTTTCAGAAGCAGCCATGGCACCCACAGTTCTTACTTGTGATTGTTGTTACCACCAAGGTGGCCGCCTGCAGCAGCCTTGTGATTCAGACACTCGGCTTATAAAATGTTGTGAGAATCTCTTGACTGTTCAGAGACTCTCCTTGCCACTGCATCCCAGGTCTTTCCAGAATCCGATTGCTGGTGGCTAGAAGCTCAGCATTGTACTTAAGCTGAAGGATACCACCAAACCAATTCCTAAGTTTCCTCACTGAGGATCTGTTTCCTGAAATAAGGAACTCTTGATATCTTACGTCATCCTATACGAGTCCAGGTTTAGCCAGAAAAACAGAAATCACACTACATATTTCAACAAAGGGGAGTTCATATAAATAATTGCTTCCATGTCTTGGCTATCATAAATAGTGCTGCAATGAACATGTATGCTTGTATCTTTTTGAGTTAACATTTATCTAGCTATATACCCAGGAGTTGAATTATTGGATCATATGGTAGCTCTGTTTTTAGTTTTTTAAAGAACTTTCTTAACTGTTCTTCATATGAAGTAGCTGAATCAGTTTACATTCCCACTAACAGCCAAGACGTTGAAGGAACATAAACGTCCTACAACAAAGGAATGGATAAAAAAGTGAAAGTGAAAGTCACTCAGTTGTCTCCAACTGTTTGCAAACTTATGGACTATACAGTCCATGGAATTCTCTAGGCCAGAATACTGGAGTGGGTAACCTTTCCCTTCTCCGGGGGATCTTCCCAACCCAGAGATCGAACCCAGGTCTCCAGCACTGCAGGCAAATTCTTTACCAGCTGAGCTACCAGGGAAGCCCAAACATGTGATACATATATACAATGGAATATTACTCAACCATAAAAAGGAATGACATCATGCCATTTGACATGGATGGACCTAGAGATTATCATACTGAGTGAAGTAAGTCAGACAAAGACCAATACCATATGATATGACTTATATGTGGAGTCTTAAAAAATAATACAAATGAACGTGTACACCCATGGCGGATTCGCGGTGATTTCTGGCAAAACGAATACAATATTGTAAAATAAAATAA
>SJYQ01013086.1:346219-383126 GCA_006410935.1 Redunca redunca
GGTAATTAAATGTCCTTGGTTGTCTCAAAAATGCCTTATTTACAGTTAAGCAGTTTAAGCAGATGTGTATAGTTTAGGAAAACTCCCAAGAGATTTTCATGTATACCTCTGGTTAAGAACTATTGTTCTGAGCTTTTGATTCAAGAAAGATAACACTAGATGGTATTTGTAGATGATGCTGTTTTGCAACCAGCTGGCACCAGGCCCACTTATCCTGGGTCCCTTACAGGAAAACTGTGATATTGGAGAAGCCCCTAGAGACATGTACCTGTTGTCTTGCCTAAAAATTCCCAAGTCTTTACTAGTAATATTATTAGAAGCACTTTCTTAAAGATATTCTATTCAACAAATATTTATCCACGTACACTGGCCACTATTCTAGGCCCTGGCTATTCAAGAATGAACAAGTTAGTGAGACCCTTGCCTTCCTGGAGTTTACATTCTAGTAGATGGAAACCACTGGAATGTGTTTGGCTGCTGGAAACAGAAAACCCCTTATTCAAATGGGCTTAAATAGTCACCAAGTGCTTCTCCACAGACCAAGAAGTTCAGAAGTCCCTGAATTCCAGCTGCAGTTACCAGGGGTCCAGCTCTGCTTGTCTGGTCCTGCCCAACTCCAACTGAAAACCTAATTCTTTTTTTAAATTAATTTTTATTGAAATGTAGTTACTTTACAGTGCTATGTCGGTTCCTGCTGTACAGCAAAGTGAACCAGCTATGCGTATACGTTTACCCCCTGTTTTTCCGTTTCCTTTCCATTTAGGCCACTGCAGAGCACTGAGTAGAGTTCCCTGTGCTATACAGTAGGTTATCTCATTAATTATCTATTTTACAAAAGCCTCATTCTGAGGCTGCTTACCAAGACATCATCTCCACCTCCTCATCACCAGCTCTCAGCTGAGCCTCCTGTGATCTTCTCTGAGCCCTTCAGGATCACAGCTCTTCAGTCTCGAGTTCTTAAAGCTTTTATCATCCTTGACTCTCATACCTCTGGTTCCATAGCAATCGAGAACAGTGTCAGGGTTAAGGTTAAGTTTCCTCATGAGCCCTGCTTCTTTTCTTCCCTTCCTTCTCAGTTCTGCTCTTCCCCTTGCTTCTCTGCCCTTCACATGCTCCCTCTGAATAATTCATTTCCACCCCCAACTTCAGCTGGGATGACGCTTCCCACAGCTGGACCATGAGCCACAGCCTCGACCCTATACTGCAGGTCCCCTTTCTCGGCGACCTGCTGGGCACTTTCCTTATTCCAGCACCATCACCTGTATCCATCTTGCTGTTCATAGACTTCAAAGTCCTTTTGTGATCACCAGGCTTTGTGAAATGAAGCCAAGAGAAGATGGTGCCTGTGTATTTTGGGGCAGCAGAAATGTTGACAAGAGGGTGAAAATTACATTACACACCATTCGGCAGTTGTCAGCCTCACTGGTGTTGTGGTTCCAGGTGTTATTACATGTGCCTCACAATGACACATGTAATAATGTGTGAATTACATTATTATTGTGAATAATAATGGATGACAACCCACTCCAGTGTTCTTGCCTGGAGAATCCCATGGACAGAGGAGCCTAGCAGACTACAGTCCGTGGGGTCGCAAAGAGTCAAAGATGACTGAGTGATTAACACTACCATGATTGAAATTACCAAGAGAACAGTCTAGGATTCTTGGATAAAGTTAAACTCTGTCTCTTACTCCTAAAGGGCTTCCCAGGTGGCTCAGTGGTAAAGAATCCGCCTGCCAATGCAGAAGACAAAGGAGACTGAGATTCCATCTCTGGGTCAGGAAGATTCTCTGGAGGAGGAAATGGCAACCTACTCCAGTAGGAAATCTGATGGACAGAAGAGCCTGGAGGGCTACAGTCCACGGGGTCACAAAGAGTCAGACACGACTTAGTGATTAAGCATGTATGCACCTCCCCCTAAAACCAACTCCCCTCTCTTAAAGACCTCATTTCCAATCACTAGTGTTGCTTCTCTTCTAAATTTAACATGTCTTCCTCCCTGTCCATACCAAAGGCCGCTTCTAGATTTTCACATCTGCATCACTTCATCCTTTCTGGCCACTTCTCATGTGGTTATTACAATGGCTGGAACCCCAGCTCCATCTCTCTTACTTGTTCCAAAGTCTTATGCTTCCCCTGCCTAATAAAGCTAGAGCTCCCCAGTTGTCACAGGGGCCAACAGGAAAAAATGCATCCTCACAGGGGCAATGTTTGGTTCAGTGGTTCTGTGTACAGGCCAACCAAGAAGTCTGATGAAGACAGACAACCTGGGCAGAGAGGATTTTAACAGCAATGATGAAGCTAAAGTAAACTGGAACCATCTCTGTTGTCAAGTTCATTGCATTTATTTTCTCATTCATCTCTGCATAAAACCTAAAAATCAGTGTTCTTACCTCACTTTAAACAAGAGAAAATGGAGGCTTGGAGAAGAGAAAAGATTTCCCCAAAATCTCACAGCCTGACTCTAAATTCTAATCCTGCTGTCTGAGCCCAATGGCATGGCCTGAACAGAGCACCAGGTATGAGTTTATTCACCATCAAAACCTCTGCACCTAAAACAGGGCCTGGCACATTAACATTCGTGGGATGAATAAATGTTGGAAAGGACCAGCAATGAGGGCCAGTAATGTCCAAAGGGCAATGGATTTTTATACCTAAGAAAACATGAAATGAAGTTGAGCTCAGACTGTACAGGACTTTGAATGTCTCTGTGAGAAATGAGAATTCATTTCTATATACCAAGGAAAGCCACTGCAGCTTTTTAATTAATGAGCCTTCTTTTCAACAACTGTGCCATGAATCTGTTACCAAGAGTCTTTTTTTTTAAAAAAAAAAAAAAGACTAACATGAAAAGGAGTCCCTTGCAGTAACCTTATTCCTTTTTAAAATTCTTTATGAATCCTCCTTCTCAAGCAAGACGTGAAATTACCGATTTTGCTCGATCTTCTCTGATTTGAACAGATCTGCCCTTTTGAGAGCCACAAATGTGCAATTGTCATGCTGCCATTAAGTCTTCTAAAATATCGATTTCAAATGTGAATTTCCATCCTCACCCATTACCATCAAAAGGAGACGTATGTCAGGGGAAAAAATCTTATTTTCTTACCCTTTGCTCTGAGACCAAAGCCACTTATAAATTTAATATTAAGGTTAGGAGCAGCTACTTCAACCTAAACTTTAGGAGGAGGGATACTGAGGCCCCAAATGATTGTTCAAGCAACTGTGTTCAAGCCCTATTGTCCCCTCACTCTATTTCAGGCCTGCCGGGCTGGGAGCACTGTATTTTATGGAAAGGACTCTGCTGATCCATGTCCAGGTTTCTCCCTGTCTTATCTCTCAGCTCCCTGGAATCTTCCTCCTGCCCTATTACTCCCTAAACTGCTTTCTTGAAGATCACCTATGGCCCTTTAAATGCTACAGATCAAGGTGTTTTCTTGAGCCAATCCCATTTGACCATTTGGATCGACTCACATTTTTGCCCTCCTCTTTTGAGATGTTTTCCTCCCCTGGGTTGGGTAACCTTATATATACTCCACCATTGTTTGATTTCTTTACTTTTTATTTATTTTTTGGCCGTACCATTCATCATGCAGGACCTTAGTTCCCAGGCCAGGGATTGAACTCACACCCCCTGCAGTGGATCTTAACCGCTGGAATCTTAACCACTGGACTGCTAGAGAAGTTCCATTCCCCACCCACCATCACCCAGTCTGTTCCTTAGAGGCACATTCACAGATTATCCTTGAAAATGCTCACTTACATTGGAACTACATGTAACTTTGTTCTATATTTTCTAAGAGTCTTGTGAATGTGCTATCATGCTTTCATAATGCAAAAAAAAGAAAGAAACAGAAAAATGCTCAGACTTCTAGGTCCCGTGATGACCTCTTTCTTGAGCTCCAGCCCCTGATTTATAAACACTTGAGTATCTCCACTGGGATGACCTGAGGTAAAGGATATCCAAGGATAAATCGCTATTTCCCAGGCAGTGTTCCCTCTTGTTCCCAGTTACTCAGAACAGAAATCCTAGACCTTTGTTCCTGCACAACTTCTCATGATAATCTGTCACCAAGTCCTGCCTCAAAATCCCTCTCTCATCCATCCTTGCATTTCCACCCATTAGTCAATGCCCACCTTACATCCTGGCCACTCCACATGGAAAGCTGTGTGTGTCTTCCCCAGTCCCAACACCTTTTACACCTCTGCACACACTTGCTCACTAAATATGTCCTGAATGTTGCATTCCAGTCCTGGAAGAGCCAGTGAGGATATCAAAGGCAGTAAGACACAGCTTTGGTCCTTGGTTTACTAACTAAGAGGGGTTTGGCTGAAACCAAGGTGGGCATTTTTGGTATTTGCTAGTCCAGGACCCCTTCTTCCAACCGTCATGCCTGGGTTTTTCTCTGAGGAAGCCCACTTCTGAGCCCACAGAGTTCCAGCCAGAGGTGGCCATCTCGGCGTCCAGGGCACGAGCTCCGCATCTAGCCCACAACCCTGACTGCGTGCTCGGCTCAAGGAAAGACATGTGACTCGGTCCAGACTTTTTGCTGAAACGGCTGGAAAAGAAATGCCTTCTCCTGGAAACAGAGGTTGGAGCTGCCAGCAGCTGTGTTCACCGCCCAGTGGGGGCAGCCTCCTGAGAATAAGACCTCACAGGGGAGGTGGGAGACCCGGCCGAGCAACAGGCCAAAGGGTCACCTTGTCGGTGACACACCCTTGGATCCAGTGGCGCCTGAAGCCAGACTCGCTCCTTGACTTTCCTTGTTTCATGAGCCCCGAGAGGACAACCAACCACCATAATCACAGTCGCTTTTTTAAAATTTTAAGCTGGTTGGATTAGATTTCAGATACTTGCAACTAGAGTCCTTTTTTACAGACATAAAGAAATATTCAGAGTACTGCCTGCTGTGTGCAGAAAGAGAACTGCATGTGAGATATGGATTTAGCGCATGGGGAGGTGGGTGGATAACAGGGTGGGTAAGCAGAGTTCCATGGGGTGGGGGAAATATCTGAGTGTAAGAATGAGTTAGAAAGGAGCCAGGAGGCTGTGTGAACACGGGAGCCAGAGCGTGGAGGCGCGCTCTGAGGGGCAGCAGCGGGAGATGACCACCAGGGGGCGCATCAGCTAGTCAGGAGCACCAACTTCCTCACGGGGCCAAGGGGGCACGGAAGGCGTTAATTAAAAAATAATACAAGTGAGCATATGCGAGACAGAAACAGACCCCCAGACACAGTCAACAAACTTACCCAAAGGAGAGGGAGAGGGAAGGGACAAATTAGCAGTTTGGTATTAACAGATACAAACTACTGAAATGAACAAGAATGTACTGCTGCTGCTGCTGCTAAGTCACTTCAGTCGTGTCGGACTCCGTGCGACCCCATAGACGACAGCCCCCCAGGCTCCCCCATCCCTGGGATTCTCCAGGCAAGAACACTGGAGTGGGGTGCCATTTCCTTCTCCATGTACGGTACAGCACTGGGAATTATACCCAGTATCTCGTAATAACATAGAATGGAATGGAATCTGCAAAATACGGAATCACTGTGCCCTATACCTGAAATGACATTGTAAACCAACCGAACTTCAATTTTAAAAAATTTAAATAAAACAAAATTTATTAATTAAAATAATCTGTGTGTTACTATGTTTGCACAATATCCATCTCCTCCATTCAACTCTATATACACTGAATAAGGGCAGGGACACTCTTTTTTTAAACCACTGTATAAAGAGTGCAGTGGCATAAGCCCTCAAAGTATTTATCACTGGAGTGAATAAATGTATAAAGGCGTGGAGATGGAACCCACAACCTCGACCTCAACACCTCAGGCTTCAGGTGAGCAGCCTATACCCTATGGATACAGTGGCAGCAATGAGATGCGAACCTCTTCAGGGAAGACCGAATATGGTGTCCACAACCACACCACCTCCCCAGCCTCTCTCCCAGGCCCTAAACTACCTGCATGTCCAAGTCTCACCTAGGTGCTGGTGCCGTGGCTACCAAGGGAGTGTCTCTTCTTTTTGAGGGCTGATTGGGAGGAGAGATGCTGACCTGGTGCCTCCTGGCTCAGTTTGTACCCTGCCCTGACTCCTTGTGTGATCTGCAAGGCTGGTGTTTGACATACTTGGTGTTGTTTACTAACCTGCTTGCACAGAAGGTTGCACAGGAGTCCCAAGCCATGGAACAAGGCACAACTTTTGAGCTCATTATGGAAAGTGAAACAGAAAGATGAAAGCAGGTAGAGGGTAAGAGACAGGGGTCCCCAGTCAGTAGGTGGAGACCCACCTTTTGCAGAGCTGCCAGGCCATCCATTCAAAAGCAAATATGGAGCTTCAGCTTAAAACCCTCCAGGGACTTCCCATGGTCCACAGCAGAAGGTCTCAGCTGCTGCCTTGGGACACCCCAATACATTGCATCACCCATACAGTGTGCCTCCAGAGATTCATTATTAATAGAAAAGAAAATTCAGAAATGAAGTTTTTCAGAAATAGGGCCACAGACATGGAAAACAAACATATAGTTACCAAAGCAGAAAGAGGGAAAAATTAGGAAGTTAGGATTACCATAAACATACTATTGTATATAAAATAGATAAGCAACAAGGACCTACCATATAGCCCAGGGATCTATGCTCAGTATTTTGTAATAACCTATAAGGGAAAAGAATCTGAATACACACATACACACACACACACACACATATATATATAAAATCACTACTATACACCTGAAAATAACACAACATTGTAAATCAACTATACTTCAATAAAAAATTTTAAAGTTTTTTTTTAAAAAATGAAGATTTTGCTTATAAAATAGAGCATTGAATCCTACAAGACTGTACCCTGTCTTGCATGGGTTCCCAAGTAGGAAATAAAGCAGAGACTAGCCCTAGTCTAGTCTAGGGTACACTGCAGCACACTGACCCCAGAGTGACCAGGGGGTTCGAGGTATATGTGGTTGCAAATGTGGTCCAGACCACTGACCTAGAGAAGGAAGCTCCCAGTCCTCAGTGCAGGCAGAGGACCCCTAGGGCTCCAACATCTGTGCCGCTCCCCATCCTCCCCCAACTCTAGAGAAGTCCACACTCTTCTAGACCCCTCCATGGCCCTTCCTCCTCTTGCTTTGCTCCTGCTGTCACCAAAACTCAGAAGCACTCTCCTGCTTCTTCCCTGGCTCATAATTCAGGGCTCCCCGGTGGAGCTTTCCAGAGTCTGAGAATCACTGTTTCAGCTTCTTTGCCTTCTCACATGCCAGGTTCCTCACTCTCACCCAGCCTCACCTGCTGGCTCTTCCTTATCTGCCCAAGCTGACCATTTCAGAGCGCCCTGAGATGCATACTTGATAGCCTACTCCACCGCCACTCTGGCACTGTTCTGGAGCACAAGACTTCCTCTGTCTGCCCCACATCTCTACTTGGATGGCCAAGAGAAACCTGACACTTAATAGGATGTGCCAGAGCTCTTGATCCCACCAGTGTTTCTTTTCTCACTTAGTTTTCCACTTCTTGGTACATGGCACCATGATTTCCCCAGATGCTTAATTCAAAGCCTGAGAATTCATCCTGGGTTATCTCTTTTCTTCACTTCTTACATCCAGCCCATTTGCAAGACCCACCGATTCTCCCTGCACATCTGTGTCCTTTTCCCTCAACCCCAACCAACCCAGCCACCATGCCCCCTCTACCCTCCCCACTGCCTTCTCACCCCTGGATACCCAGCCTGACTCAGCATCTTCCAGTTGTGCTTAAAATCCCAGTCCTCATCACCACCCACAAGGCCCTTCAAGAGCCTTGCCATCTGGCCCCTGCCCCCCTCTTTGGCCTTTGTGTCCCACTCCCCCTTTGACTCTAGATCATTCATTGGAGGTTGGCACATTTTATTTGTTCTACCCCAGGCTTTACCATCATCCTGGTTGACATGGATACTCACATGGATGACCCCACGATGGCCTTTTACTCAATCTCCTGACCTATTTATTTTGAAGGCTCTTCCTTTCCTTCCTCTCTACCTTGAAGTTATCTTGGTTATGTTCATGTCTTGCCAGTTTCCTCCCCTGAGGGCAGAGGTCTACCATAAATACCACTGCACTCCCAGACCCTCAGAGCAGTTCCTCACCATGGGAAGTGCTCTTGAATGTTGAACAAATAAATGCATCTCTCCTTTGAACTCCCACTGAGAATCTGCGATGGTCCCCATCCTGGCAATTTCTATTCTATACTTCTTTCCCTATCTGTCTCCCAAGCCAGACAATGAACTAATGAGGCTAAGGCCAGTTCTTGCATAATTTACTCCCTAGCACCTGCAGAGACAGGCCCACAAGGGATATTTGGAGAATTCGTGTTGAATCAAAGTCATCATTGAACAAAACCTACAAACAAATTCTGGAGACAGTGTGGAGAAAAGGGAGCCCTGCTACACTTTTGGTGACAATGTAGATTGATTCAGCCACTATGGAGACCAGTATGGAAGTTCCTTAAAAAACTTAAAACAGAACTACCATATGACCCAGCAATCTCACTACTGGGCATATACCGTGAAAAAACATAATTCAAAAAGACACATGCACCCCAGTGTTCATTGCAGCACTATTTACAATAGCCAAGACATGGGAGCAACCTAAATGTCCACTGAAAGACAAATGTATAAAGAAAATATGTTACATATATACAGTGGAATATTACTCAGTCTTAAAAAGGAACAAAACTGGGTCATTTGTAGATAGGTGGATGGACCTAGAGTCTGTCATTAGAGTGAAGTAAGAAACAAATATCATATGTAGAATCTAGAAAAGTGGTACAAATGAACCTCTTTGCTGGGCAGGAATAGAGACACAGATGAAGAGAACAGACAAGTGGGCACAGGGAAGGGGTAAAATGAACTGGGAGATTAGGATTAACACATATACACTGCTGCTGCTGCTAAGTCGCTTCAGTCATGTCCGACTCTGTGCGACCCCATAGACGGCAGCCCACCAGGCTCCCCCGTCCCTGGGATTCTCCAGGCAAGAACACTGGAGTGGGTTGCCATTGCCTTCTCCAATGCATGAAAGTGAAAAGTGAAAGTGAATTTGCTCAGTCACGTCCGCCTCTTAGCAACCCCATGGACTGCATCCTACCAGGCTCCTCTATCCATGGGATTTTCCAGGCAAGAGTACTGGAGTTGGGTGCCATTGCCTTCCCCAATATATACACTACCATGTGTAAAATAGATAGCTAGTGGGAACCTGCTGTATAGCACAGGAAGCTCAGCTCTATGCTCTGTGATAACCTAGAGGAGTGAGATGGGGTGGGTTGGGAGAGGGGCTCAAGAGGGAGTGGATATTCACTTCATTATATAGCAGAAACTAACATAACATTGTGAAGCAACTATATCCCACTTTTTAAAAAAAAGTGTCTACTAGGAGCTCTTGACTCAATTATACTTCTCAGAGCTAACTGGTTGCTATAAGATGCACCTCCCAGGCTTGCCAGCAGGGTTGGAGTTGACCCCATTCAGAGGGAGGGTCTGTCGGTTGTTGGCGACCTCCTACACAACAGAGTCCCCCTTTTGCTTGCAGAGGCAGATAAAGCCAGGCTGCGAGAGATGAGGATGAAGCAAGGAAACTGCCTGCATTCCTCACACCTTTTTACCTCCCGGGCCTGAGGCACAGCTATATTCCTGTCCTTGGAGTCCGGGGAGCAGTCCTGTTTCTTCATTCTAAATTCCTCTTCTTGTTCACCCAGCTCCAATGGGCCAGGGCTCTTTGCTCTAATCTTTGCAACCAAGAAGCCTTACCAATGCAGGTCCCCAGGAGGAAGGCAAGTCTGGCTGCCCCTGCTGGCCATGCTATTCAAGATCTCAGGTTTGCAAAATGCAGCTCCTCATCCAGGGTGACTTGAAACTTGAAAAATGAACAGTGGCTTCTCTGCAAAAACACCAGGTCCTGGCACTGCCGTGTGGTGGGGACCTCACTAATCCTTTAATTAATACTGGCACCCAGGGCAAGGGGCCATCCTTCAGCCTCAAGGAAATCGATGTGAAAAATTCCTGTATACCTTGGTTTATACAGCAAGCAGTTCCTACAAACGGTATGCAGATCACATTTTAAAAAATGGGGTCCCATTTCCCCACTGACTCTGGCTGTCTGCTCAGAATGCTTTCTTTTCCTTTCCGATTTATCTCCAACTGGCAGCAGCAAACCATCACCCTGGCTTCACATTTCTCTTCTTCCCAAGTGGCTCATCAATCAGTCAACAAAATTCTCATTCAGAGCCTATTCTGTAGAAGCCATTGTTCATGATCTGTGTGGAGAGCAGAGAAGGCACCAGACGCTTCAGGGGAGCTGCTCTCTGTGCATCCTCTATAAACCCGGGTGAGTCAGGCTCCTCTTCTTTATCTCTTCTGTAAATTCAGGTTTTCTTCTATCAGGTTTTCCCAAAGAAGTGCCTGTGTGTACTGAGTAGCCTATCTAGGTTACCACAGAAATGGAGACTCATCAAAGGATATTTAGAAACATAAGCACCTCAGTAAATCTTCAATAACAGTAATCACCCTATTTTGGAGTCATGAGTTGGGACTGTTCAGAGTAAGTTCCCAGAAATAAGGACAAATAATTTACTGATCTTCAACTCCTGACAAGGCAAGAGCAAACCAGGAAAGAGTTAACATGCTTTCAATACAAGTCAGGCCAGGCCAAATTAGTTTTTCTTTATGGCAGAAGAGATAATCCTATAACTGAAGACACCCCAGGTCAATGACCCACCTCTATGTATTCTGGACTTCCCCCAGGCCCCGTCTTGTTGTCAGTGACATCCAGAAGACTTCATGACGAGCTTCAGAAGAGAATATCTGAATTCTTTTCAGTTATTCACAATCCCAAATTCACAAAGGAATTCTAAGGCACCTTCTGAAAAATGATACAACACCAAAATGTAAACACTGATATATGGTGAGGGACCAGAGCAAAAGGCTTACTGGAGAGTTTTTGTTTGTTTGAGAGTAACAGAAATGAATTCAAGATAGCTTTGTTAGGGGGGAAAAAAAAGAGAATGTTGCAATTAAAAAAAAAAAAGCTTAAGATTTAATCTGTGAAACCCAAGAGCAAGAAAGGAACTGGGTCACAGTAAAGAAAGTACCAGTAACAAAGCTTCTTTCTGGATCCCAGGAAGTATCAGCTGCCTGTCCTTCAGCTCTGTTTATCTCGTGCACCTGTTTCTCTTGCTTTCTCAGCAGGTTGCCTTCCCTGTTGCCCATTCACACAGCTGTCTGCAGCCTCTGAGTCTACTTCTTAAGGCTCAAGCTGCCTGGAGAGATGCTGACTCTCTGGGTCCGGTCCCAGATTCCTGGGAAGAGACGGCTGCCACTTATCCAGAAGAGTGTGTTAACTTGGGCTGTCATGACAAAAAGCCACAGAGTGGGGGGCTTCAACAATAGGCTTTTGTTTTCTCATGGTTCTGGAGACTGAAAGTCCAAGATCAAGTTGCCGGCACAGTCAGCATCTCTGAGACCTCTCTCCTTGGGCTTCAGACAGGTGTCTTCTCACCATGTCTGGTGCAGCCTTTGAGTGAAGTGAGTGAGTAAAGTCTCTCAGTCGTGTCCGACTCTTTGCGACCCCATGGACTGTAACCTACCAGGCTCCTCTATCCATGGGATTTTCCAGGCAAGAATACTGGAGTGGGTTGCCATTGCCTTCCCCAGGAGATCTTCCCCCATCCAGGGATCGAACCCGGGTCTCCCACATTCTCTCTCCTTGGGCTTCAGACAGGTGTCTTCTCACCGTGTCTGGCGCGGCCTTTACTCCTTGCCTATGAGTAGGGAAACCAAGAGAAGCAAGCTTTTTGGTGTCCCTTCTTGTAAGGGAATCAATCCCATCATGAACATCTCAGGACCTCATCTAAATGGAATTACCTCCCAAAGACCCCATCTCCAAATACCATCCCACTGGTGTTACAGATTAAACATATGAATTGGGGTGGTGTGAGGGCACACAGCTCAGTGGATAACGTTATTCAGAGTACTCTAAGTCCCCTACAAAGATGCAAATATGCGTTCACATGTCCAGTCATGTAAGTTAGTTCACGTGTCTGACATTGTCATGCACGTACATCCCCTGCAAGTGATTGTGCTTTTGTGTACTTTAGAACAGATAAAGATTATATTTTTCTGTGGATTTTTGTCCTTTTAGTGATTTTTTTAAAAACTGAGAGATGGAATTAATTGTTATATAAAAAATAAATTTATATAATGCTTTTGTAAAAAAAAAAGACCCCACAACTGCACAGTAATACAATATCTTTTGTCAAGCTCAGGATGTCTAGAAGCAAACATAAAAGTAGCAGTGATGTAGCTGGCACTGCTAAGAAGCACCAGCTGCTGTACTGTATTACTGTAATTTTCAAGGTGCTCTACTATAAGATTAAAAATGTTTTTTATTTTTGTGTGCATGTTTTTTCTGTATTATCTGTGTGGAAAGTATTATAAACCTATTACAATACAGTACTAATTGCTGATTGTGTTAGTTGGGTACCTAGGCTAACTCTGTTGGACTTACGAACAAATTGGACTTATGACAGCACTCTTAGAACAGAACTCATTTGCATATAGGGGACCTACTGTAACAACCTGGACTCTACCACCAGCTGTGAGGAGGAGAAGTTAGTATGAGCTGAGCTGCAATTCCAAACATATCTATTACCAAAATGAAAGTAACACAGTCAAAGAAAGAGTGCATGGGAAACAGACCACATGGCTCCATCCACATGCTAGAGACAGGGCACAAATTTAGCTCTGAGTTTCCAAGCAGTCAAGGTATAAAGAAGAACGGAAGTGTCTCAAGTTTTCTGATGTGACTAATAAGGACAAATCACTTTCACAAGTGAGTCGCAGTTTATCCAATTGTGTGGTCTGATGGTAATTTTGCCTAAGTCCACACTGAGGAGACCCCATATGGTATACAAATTAATGTCCTCAGGGGCGTCATCCCTGCAAAACATACAATTATAATCTTCCCTGGAGTCATGTCTTATCCTGACCTTCATCAGGCCAAACCTCAAACCAACAGACCTATCAGTTCAGTTCAGTCACTCAGTCGTGTCCAGCTCTTTGTGACCCCGTGGACTTAAGCGCTCCAAGCTTCCCTGTACATCACCAACCCCAGAGGCTATTCAAATTCATGTCCATTGCATCAGTGATGCCATCCAACCATCTCATCCTCTGTCATCCCCTTCTCCTCCCACCTTCAATCTTTCCCAGCATCAGGGTCTTTTCCAAAGAGTTGGTTCTTCACATAAGGTGGCCAAAGTATTGGAGCTGCAGCTCCAGAAACAGTCCTTTCAATGAATATTCAGGGTTGATTTCCTTTAGGATTGACTGGTTTGATCTCCTTGCTGTCCAAGGGACTCTCAAGAGTCTTCTCCAACACCACAGTTCAAAGCATCAATTCTTTGGTGCTCAGCTTTCCTTATGGTCCAACTCTCACATCCATACATGACTACTGGAAAAACCATAGCCTTGACTAGATGAACATTTGTTGGTAAAGTAATGTCTCTGCTATAGAGACAGTTCTATATAGACAGAGCTATAGAGAAAGTTCTATTATTGTCCCCATTTTACAGATGAGGCTGAAGCAGAAGAGACAATTTACCCTCCTAAGGTCAGACATCTAGTAAGCGTGTGAGTGCTAAGTTGCTTCAGTCATATCCAACTCTTTGTGATCCTATGGACGGTAGCCCACCAGGCTCCTCTGTCCATGGGATTCTCCAGGCAAGAATCCTGGATGGGCGGCCATGCCCTCCTCCAGCAGATCTTCCTGGCCCAGGAATCAAACCCACGTCTCTTATGTCTCCTGTATTGGCAAGCAAGTTCTTTACCACTAGCAACACCTGGGAAGGCCATTTAGTAAGTAGGGGCAATGAAACTGAAATCTGCACATACTGACATGGGACAGCACAGGCCTAGTGAATTCTGCAAGGACAAGGCAATCACCTCGTTGGATCTTCAGAAAGTGAGACCTGTGTTGTCCTCATTCTCCTGAGGTCTTTTTTGGTGACATGATCAGACAGTGGGAACCAGAAGGACCTAAGACCTGGGAAAGAAAACACAGCAAGTGTGGGATAAGTTCTATCTCATTTGTACACAGATATACATTCAAGACAATGGGCCAGGTCAGAAGGGTTCTAGGATCCAGGACTGGGATGGGATTAGGCTAGAGCTGCTGCCAGGATGCAAATGTCACAGCCAGAATCAAAAACCAAGACATCGCAAAGAGAGAGAAGAGTGAGAAGTGATTGGTCAGAGAGGCAGGAAGCCAGGTTCCTAGACCCAGGATGAAAAATATAAGCCCCAGGCCGCAGTAAGCAGGTTGTGGGTGATGAGAGAAAATGGAGTCTGGAGGGGGTCTGATGTATAGGGTAAGATGCTGGAACCTTTGACAGAGTGCCTTTGACCATGTGGAGAGAGACAGGCACAGGCCAGGGGCCACCTCAGGGCAGAAGATCTTCAACCACCAGGAGACAGTGTCAAGGCAACCAGTCAGCATGGGGCAACACATGGCTCAGGAGCAGGTTTTCAAACTTTGTGGGGGAGATTACAATTAAAAGGCGGGGAAGGCAGATCCCAGGACCATATAAGCTGGACACCAGGTAAGTTATACGGAAGGACTTGGGTACTGAGGAAAAAAGGAAAGACATCCAGGTATCAGACCATGGGGATAAACTTATGCCAATTACAGGGAGGGTATAGGAGGTTGAATAGTGAACTTTAAAAAGTTATATTCAAGCCCTAGCCTGTGGACCTATAAGTTTGATCTTATTTAGAAGAAGAGCTTTTGCAGATAAAATTGAAGATTTCTAGATGATATAGTCTTGGATTTAGGGTGAATGATAGAAGACAGTAGGCCACATGAAGGCAGAGGCAGAGATGAGAGTTATGAAGCCATAAACCAAGGGCTTCCCAAGTGAAGCTAGAGGCAAAGGACCCGCCTGCCAATGCAAGAGACAGAGGAAATGAGGGTTCAGTCCCTGGGTCAGGAAGATCCCCTGGAGGAGGGCACAGCCATCCACTCCAGTATTCTTGCCTGGAGAGTCCCATGGACAAAGGTGCCTGGCAGGCTATAGTCCTTGGGGTTGCAGAGTCCAACATGACTGAAGCGACTCGGCACACATGCAAACCAAGGAAAGCCAAGAATTGCAGAAGTTAGCTGAAGCTGGGAGCAAGGCATGGAGTGGATTCTCCCTGTCCCCCGAAGGAACCAACCCACTCAGTACCTTGATATTAGACTTCTGGACTCTCCAGCTTTCAGTCTAAACAAGTCTCTCTTCTGGGACACCTTGTTCACCATCACCGACAATAATCCATTCCTCATTCCCTCTGGGCCATGATGAAAAGTGTTTCTCTGTTTCAGAAATAGCACAATACATGGCATTGCAGTTTCCTGTCTTTGCATCCATGTCTTCTACTGAAGAGTTTGATCCCTGGGAAATGTGTCTCATTTACCTGTCACCCCAGTTTCTAGCAATGTGCCTGGCAAAGAAAGGATGCTCAACAGTGCTAAATGATTGACAGTAGATGCTGAAGGACTTGTGAATAGATGCTTTCAGGATACTTACAATGATGTACTGATGCCCTCTGAGGGACGGGTTAGGGCCACTTAATGAAAGTCTTTCTGAATTACCACCAAAGGGTCTGTCCTCCTCCGCTTTTAGCTGCTCTCATCTGTCGGTCATTTCTCTTCATCCATTGAAGGCTAGTGCATGTTATTATATCCACCCAGGCTCTGCCACCATCTGTTGATGTCCACATCCACATGACTGACCCTGCAGATGGCCTCTTAGAAATCAGTCCTTTGACCCACTCATCTCCAGTGGTCTTCCTTCCCCTCCTTCTCACCCCTTCAGCCACCATCTGTTACACCTTTCATCTTGCTTACTGGACCACACTCACTCTGGCAGTTCTTGAATTCTGGTTCCTCCCCAGGTCATCAGCCCTCTCCTTTCTTCATATATTGATATAACTTGGTCCCTATGGTCTATGATTTCAATGACATTTTTGCCCATGCCCTATCTGCTGCCCTTTGATTTCACCATCCAGACAAAACCCAAGCCTGGAAAAACCCACTGGGTGCCATCTCCATGCCTCTGTCTAAGCAGGAAAAGCCAACTGGAGCATCTCAGATCCATTACACAGTCTTGATCCCTAACCTCAAGTGAGCTCACATCCTGCCAAGCAAACGTACTGCATCATCCCTGTCATGTAGGGTATGTTTAACATAGTCTCCATAGTATTTGTTTTTAAAATCCATCCATTATTCTGAAGCTCTGCGTTGGTCACATACCCACATTCTTTTCTCTCATCAGGTGATGTTACCTCCTATTTCACAGAGAATACAAATGCTATCAGACAGGAGAGTCTTACAACCAGGCACACAGATCTTCCTGCAAGGGCATCCACCCCACCATCCTTCACTAGGAAAGGAAAGAAGCTGACACAATCATTCCTCCATCTGATCTTTGGATCTCACAGCCACCTACCACCTGTGGAATATTTTGCTATCATATTTTTTTTTCCCAATTTTGCAGCCTTTCTCTGGTATCTCTGCTTTGATGCCTTTGCCCGCCATCAGTACTAGTCCAGGTACAGCTGCTACTCACCCCCCTCCTCTCAAACACTAAAGTGTCTTCACCGCTGCCCCTTCTCCACCCCCGCCACACACTCCATAGCCCCTCTGGTCTGGATCTGAGGCTGCCATTCCACTCGAATAGCTCTGGCTGATATCTCCAGTGAAGTCCATGCAGCCACATCCAGTGCGTATGTTCTAGGTCTCATCTCAATGGTTTTTCAATAGCCTTTGACTCTGTTAACCCTTCTACTTTACAAAATACTTTTCCTTGGGTTTTTATGATCTAACACCCTGTTGCTGCTCTTTCTTCCTCTCTAGCAATACCACCTCCATCTCTTTTGTGGGTTATCCTCTTCCTCCAGCCTGTATGTAGCAGAATTGTTTAAAACCTAGTCCCAATCAGTCCTTCTCTTCTTACTGTCTTCCATGCAGGTGGCCAACAGGCAAATGAAAAGATTCTCAATATTTCTAATTTTAGGGAAATGGAAATCAAAACTGCAGTGAGATACCACCTCACACCAGTCAGAATGGCCATGATTGAACCGTCTGAAGTCTACAAATAACAAATGCTGTAGAGGATGTGGTGAAAGGGAAACTTCTTACACTGCTGGTGCGAATGTAAATTGGTGTAATCGGCATGGAAAACAGTGGAGATTCCTCAAAAAATTAAACACAGTGTTGCCATATGGTCCAGCAGTTCCATATCTGGACAAAACTATAGTTTGAAAAGATACATAACACCACAATGTTCATGGTAGCACCGTTTACAATAGATAAGATATGGAAATACACTAAATGTCCATTGACAGATGATGGATGAATAGCATGTGGTACATATATAGATACATACCACATAATATATATATATATAATGTATACACATGTATGCCATTATATACATATATATATATATATATTATATATATATAAAATGGAATACTAAGCCATAAAAAAGAATGAAATAATATCATTTACAGCAACATGAATGGCCCTAGAGATTATCATACTAAGTGAATTAAGTCAGATAAAGACGTTATGTGATATCACTTATATGTGACAGGCTTCCCTGGTGGCTCAGTGGTAAAGAACCCACCTGCCAATGCAGGAGATGTGGTTTCAGTCTCTGGGTCAGGAAGATCCCCTGGAGGAGGAAATGGCAACCCACTCTAGTATTCTTGCCTGGAAAACCCCATGGACAGCGGAGCCTGGCAGGCTACAGTCCGTGGGGTTGCAAAGAGTCAGACAGATTTAGCAACTGAGCACACACACACATGTGAAATCTAAAAAAAATTATACAAATGAACCTAGTTACAAAACAGAAATAGATTCACAGAGACAGGAAATAAACTTACTGTTACCAAAGCGGAAAGGGGGTAGGAGATTAATTAGGAGCTTGGGACTAACATATACACAGCACTATGTAAAATAGATAGCCAACAAGTTTTATATATATATATATATATATATATATATATATATATACACACACACATACACACATTAAAAACTGATTCACTTTCCTGCACACCTAAAACTAACACAATATTGTAAATTAACTATACTTCAATTTTTAAAAATAAAAAACTCCATCTTCTATGCCCACAGCTTCAGTTACCACCAAAACCAAGATGACTCACACATTTAGAAAACCAGTCCAGACCTCTTTTCAGTTCCAGATTTTTGTGTAAAACTTCCTAATTAGCACCTTCCCTTGAATGATCCTAAAGCATCTCACACTCAGAGGACCAGAATTTTGCTCTTCCTCTCCAAAACCCCCAATCTGATCTCTTCCAGGAATCAGATCTCGTTCAGGAGCATCACTACCCTGTCACTCAAACCAGAAATGCTGTGATCCTGACACCTGCCTCACCTCACTCACCGTAGTAATGGGTGACCAAGCCTACCAGTTTTAACCTCTCGACAGTTCTTGAACCACCTGCTTTTCTCTGTCTGCACCAACATCCTGATCCATCTCTTCCTTGGACTGCTACAGTAGCCTTCTATTTTAGAACAGTTCTGACTAGTCCTCCACACTGCAATCAGGGTGATTTTTCCTCCTAAATGCAAATCCCATGCCCATTACCCCTTTCCAACCCCTGGCCCCATGCCAGTAGTGAAGCATCTGTATCCCTCCCCTGGGTTCCTCATCACCCTGCACTTCTTACCAACATAAGACATGTCCCATCTCATTTGTATTTGTTCATTCCATCACAGACACACGTACACACACACACACACACACACACACACACACACACGGAACCCGTTGTTAGTTCCTTGAGCCAGGGACCATGTCATTCTTCTCTGTAGTCTTTGGTGGTACTCAAGAAAGACTCATGGGAATGAACTAAACTAAAGCAAACCAGACTGAGGTCATTCCTTTTTCACAGCAGAAAACTGATTGTCTGTTGTCTCCCTACACACCAGACGGCCCCTACTTACAACCTGGTCAATACGTGAGATAACAGTTGACAACACGTTGTCAGTGGTTCCTCAGTAGCTGGTAACCCTGCTCAGCAATGATTTTAAGTGATGCAATGAGGCAGAATTCAAGCCCAGTAAATATGGCATGAAGAAGAGGATGAAGAATATGGGTGGATGGCAAGTGGTAGCCCTGCTGGACATCAGAGAATGAGGCTTGAGAACAAGGATTGTAATTGCACTGACAGTAAATGTTTCCACTTCGATTCTCAGCTTGGCCTCCTTTCCCCGAATATTAACTTTTATGAGCTGCTACTCAAAGCATGCACACTTCTCTTTGGCAGCAGACAGCGACAGTAATAAGCCACAGTGGCACACTAAACACTGACAGGTGGCAAGGAAATGGGCTCCTCTCCCCATTCAAAAGAAAACTCATCTTGGAGACCAAGCAGATGGATGGAAACCACGCAGAGCTGTGCCTTTCTCAATGAGGCACAAATCTTCCAAAGTAAGCTTACCCGCAGACCAGGAGGACACAGAGAGGAAATCTTTGTAGATGGGGCCAATGTTTCTGCCACAGAAGCAATTCTATGGAATTGGCCCTGAGGCTCCACCTAATGGTTAGCATCTGGTCTCCAGACTACAGACAATGGACTCCAAGGAAACCAAAGTCTCACAGAGGGTCCCCCATCCCTTAGTCGCCCCTCCTCCCTTGGCTCCCGTAGCATTCTGAGCACACCTCTCTCTATATGCACACTATTTTCTAAGAACCCTAAAAACATCAGTCGCCCTTATCTCATTAATCCATAAACTTCTCAGGAAGTGACACTATGTCTTATTGAACTCTGCAGTTCCCCAGTGCCCAGCAAAATTCTTGGTATGTAGTAGGAAGCTTGGAGTAGTGAAAAGGATAATTTTGATAAGATCCTGGATTTGAACATTTCTATCCACAGGATCACAGACAAGCCATCCAATCTCTGAGGGCCCAGTTTCCTCATTTATAAAAGTGTGCACCTGCGTTCAGAGTAAATACAAGAATCAAACTTTGGTTAGAGGGCATAAGCTCCTAGCACATAGCCTCACACATACTTGGAGCTAGGAGTCATTGAACTCATCACTGCCAGGGCTAACTCCCTGCTCCACCCCACATAATATTGGGAGAAAATGAAACTTCTTTAGTTCAGAGACCAATGAAATATCTGATGTTTATGGAGGGAAATAATTCACACTCACTGAGCTCCTACCATTGCCAGTCACTCTTCTGGGAGCAGCCTCACCAAAGCTCTATCAGTTGTACATGATTACCTGTCCTAACAAAAGGGTAAGTGGAGGCTCACAGAGGTGGTGGTACCTTTCCTAAACTTAAATGTTGGAGCTGGAGTATGATCCTTGATCTTCATAACTCTAGAGAGTCAGTTCTTCTTACGTCACAGAAACCACCCTGTTGCTCAAGCCAGAAATGATCAAGCCTCTTGGTTTTAATCTCTGAATAGTTCTTAAGCCACCTACTTTTCTTTGTTTCTTCCAACATCCTGATCCATCTCTTCCTTTGCGAGTAAAGAAGCCATCAATTCACAAGACCAGTGCTAGAGAGGAAGTGTGGCTGGGAAAATGATTGTGCAGCATCATTGCACTTCTCTTTGATCTTTTGCAGAGTCTTTGTCTGTAGGTTAAATAAGAAAACAGGAATAAATTACCAGTTTTCACCCACTGGGCTTTCTATCTGGCTGCACCTATGAACATTGAAGTCTACAGCTTCAAACACTTCAAAGTTTCCCCATAACCACAGTGCAAGTCCTTTAAGATGATGGTTCATTTACTGGTCTCATCTCTCGAAACCCCCTACTTTTCACTGTACACTTCTGGTGGCTCAGATGGTAAAGAACCTACCTGCAATGCAAGAGACTCGGGTTTGATCCCTGGGTTGGGAAGATCACCTGGAGAAGGGAATAGCTACCCACTCCAGTATTCTTGCCTGGAGGATTCCATGGACAGAGGAGCCTGGCAGGCTACAGTTCATGGGGTTGCAAAGAGTTGGACACAGCTCAGTGACTAACACTTTCACTTTCATTCACATCAAGCTCGCAGTTCGCCACATACACCATGTTCTTGCTTGTCTTTCCTTCTGCTCACAGTCCTTTATATTGTTAATCCTACCTAACCTGAACTGAGATTCAACCCAAGCATCTCCTCCAGGAAGTCTTGCCTGATCTGCCGAGTAGGTTTAGCTCCCCGTCTGAATTACTCTCTCATCCTTACAATTGCCATATTGTATCTAAATGGCTATTTAGACATTTATCTCCTGCATTGAAGTGTGAGCTCCTTGATGACAGAGAGTATACCTTAATTTACTTTTTTAGTTTCATTGTTGCCTATCATGGCTCACACATAGAACAGGCTTAAAAATAACCTTGAATAGGGACTTCCCTGGTGGTTCAGTGGCTAAGATTCCTAGCTCCCAATGCAGGGGGCCTGGGATTTGATCCCTAGTCAGGGGACTAGATCCCACATGGTGCAACTAAGCGTTCACGTGCTACAACTAAAGATCCTGCATGCTGCAACAAAGTTCAAAGATCTCATGTGCCACAACTAAGACCCAGGGCAGTCAAATGAATAAATATTTTTTTTTAATGTTGAATAAAGAATCACCATGGTGTTCTTTTTGAGAGCTAAGCACCCCAGGAAATGTATACAAAGCTAAAAAAGCAACAGGGTAGGTGAGAAGAATAGTGTAGCCCCCAAACAAATGAAGAATAATTCCATGGTGATTAAATAAATAGCACAAACATCATGCAGAAATGCCAAATGAACCTGCAGTGCCTCATGAGTGGACTGTATCAGGAAGGGCTGCAAGGAATCGCTCAGCATTGCTCTGCAAAGGTGTGTCCACATCTTTTGTTGACCTGAACACCCCTCGTCAAGGGGATACCTCACTTACCTACTAGTCTGGGCTGTCTTCTATGAGATGCTTTCCAAGGAAATGCTAGACTGAGAAGAAAGGAAGTCATTATTGATTAATCAGTTGTTCCACTGACAAAAAGTGATAGTCATTGGAACATGAGGAGTGATATCAACCATCATAAGCAAGGAGGAAAAACAGTCATTGACAGTTGGGGTTACTTAGCCAAGTCCTTTGAAGAAGTGAGCACAGAAGTCTTCAGAACAAAATTCTCAGTCTGTACAATGGGTATAATAATGGCCAATCAGTGGTGTCATTATGAGCATTAAATGTATCATGAGTGTAATGAGCCTAGTTCAGTGTCTGGTGTATGCAATAAACTGTAGCCATGACTGATGGGTTGGTTACTTTTCCTTTAGTTCTTTTTATTTCTGGAAGCTGAAATCATCTAGAAAATATTTGTTGAATTTGGGTTCAAGGATACAAGTAAAAATTGTTTCTCCAGAGGAGTCTCTGCTGGTGTATTTGTTTTCTCTGAAGTGCCTCTTTTATTTAATCCTCAATATTATTCCAGTATATCTATTATAACAAATAGTCTTAAGAAGGAAGGCTTGAATTTTGAAATAAATGCACTCACAGATCATGCCTTAGAAAGTGCATTATTAGTGTTTAACTGGCAAAACCAGATAGAGAAGATTAATGATCCCACTGGAAAAGGCCAAATCAGATTTTGAAGATATTTTGATTCACCCCCCCTTTTCTTTTCTCTCCCTGGCAAAGGGAAAGCAAAAATTAAATGTTTCTGCATATGGTTTTTCTGCTTTGCACCAACTCAAGAGAGCCTCATTACTCTCGAGTTGGGGAGCTCTGTGGTTCCTTTTATCTATTACTGGGAGTGGTTCAAGGAGAAAGCATATGGTGAAAATAAATCCTCCTATTTGCATCAAGTAATGCAAATATTTGACTGCAGCCTTTCTCTCTTCCTAGAGCTGAAAAATAGCTACCCATTTCTTCAGACCAGAATCTTGTTATTTATCAGTTATTTATCTGTTCCTCATTTCATCCTGTCTGTGTCCGGGCCGGGTGAGGTTTCCCGTGTTGAAGCAAATTAAGCCACAGGCTCCACTCCTGGTGGTGCCCTCCCACCAGGTCTTTTAAGTTTCAGCTTTGCAACCATACTCCCCCTGGAACCCAAAGACTCTGGTTTCCCAGAAGCTGCCTGGGGAGTCATGGGAGTAACTCCGAAGCATTGCCATGGAGCTTCCCTGGTGGCTCAGCTGGCAAAGGATCCACCTGCAACGCGGGAAACTCCGGTTCGATTCCTGGGTCAGGAAGATCCACTGGAGAAGGGACAGGCTACCCACTCCAGTATTCTTGGGTGTCCCTTGTGACTCAGCTGGTAAAGAACCTGCCTGCAATGTGGGAGACCTGGGTTCCATCCCTTGGGTTGGGAAGATCTCCGGGAGAATGGAAAGGCTACCCACTCCAGTATTCTGACCTGGAGAATTCTGTGTACTGCATAGCCCATGGGGTCCCAAAGAGTCAGACATGACTGAGCAACTTTCTTCACTTCACTTTGTCCTGAAATACAGCACTGCCAAACTATTCTGGATGATCAAGGGATTCAGATAAAAGGGCTACCAAGATAGAGCAACATCCAAACATAGAAATTAAATCCATTTGTGTTTGCTTCACCTGATGAAGGAATTATGCTAGAGGGTGTAATTTTTACCTACACTCTGGGCAAAATAAAATGTAAATTAAATACAAGTTCAAGTTCTCCAGCTTCCCTTTTTATTCGTCCCCTCATAACACTCTTCTCCCCTCCACCACCTCGAGTTGCCATCACCCTCATGAGCTCTCTCTTGCTCTCCAGGAAGGACAGGTGTTACAGAAAACCAGAAGTTCAGCCAAGGCTCCTGAGTCCCATCATCTAGTTCACAGGCAAAATCAAGATAGAAACTGTAAGAAACTGAGTACTTATTCTGTGGAATCTTAGTTATTAAAGAAAAAGGACACCAAAAGATGTTTTCATACACATAAACACACATGAGCACATACTTTTGAGGCTTCAAATGTACTTATATTGTTCAACCAAATATGCATAATTTATATCTCCCAAACTAACCACAATTATACACAGTAATACCTCAAACTTCACAGAACTTTTCCAGAATTCAGATAGAGTTAAGAGGCAAAAAAAAAAAAACCACCTGGATCTTGAGTAGCCAAGAGAAGAAGCGCTAGATATGGTTCCTGATTGCCCCCGTGTACCTCAGGACATCTAAGGATCAGGCCATTGAGTAGGAGACCTGTGAGCCTTGGGAGGATTGGCGAGAGGGGAGCAAAACACTTACTTTCTCAAAGCTTTGGAGGTAGGTGGTGTTGGAGAATTTACATGCTGAGAGGCAAACAGTAAGCCAGAAAAGGGGGTGCACACATCACCAAACCCAACGTTTATTTCTCCCAAGAAGACATACCGATGGCCAAAAGGCACATGAAAAGGTGTTCAATATCACTGATCATCAGGGAAATGCAAATTAAAACCTCAGTGACATATCACTTCACATCTCTTAGGATGGCTATTACCAAAAAGCATAAGATAACAAGTGCTGGTAAAGATAAGAAGAAATCAGGACCTTTTTGTGTTTTTGGTAGGAATGTAAATTAGAACACCCACTATGGAAAACATAGAAGGTGCCTCAGAAAGGTAAAAATATAACTACCATATGATCCCTCAATCCCATTTCTGGATATTTATCCAAAAGAGCTGAACTCAGGATCTCAAAGAGATATTCGCACTCTAGTATCCATCGCAGCATTAGTCACAGTAAGCAAGATATAGAAACAACCTATGTCCATCAATGGATGAATAGATTAAAACTATGACATATGTATGCATATATGCATGTGTACAGACATAATGGAATATTATACAACCTTTAAAAAGAAGGAAATACTGCTGTATGTGACAACATGGATATACATGACACATTATGCTAAGTGAAATAAGTCATTCACAGAAGGACAAATGCTACATAATTTCATTTGTCAGAGTTACCCAGAAGAGTGAAACACATAGAAGCAGAAGATGGAATGGCGATTGCCAGAAGGAGCAGGGGGAATGGGGGTTGCTACTCAACAAGTATAAAGTTTCACTTATGCAAAATGAGTAAGTCCTAGAAGTCTGCTGTATTACATTGCATCTATAATTAACAATAGTGTATTGAACTTGAAAACTTGGTAAGAGCATAGATCTCATGTTAAGTTATAACAATAATAATAATAATAGTTCAGCCTATAAGGGATTCCAAGAGTCAAGAGATGAAGGCAAGGGATAAAAATACCGGCAGCCTCTACTAGGAACTAATTGTTGGAGGTGCCAAGTGGGAGTGAAGTGCTAGGCGAACCAAATGAGTAAAGAGTATTCGCTGCCCAGTGTCTGTGGATGGGGATCTCGGATTTCTTTAAAGGCCAAGTGATGGAGCAGACTAAGGGCAATAGCCCCAGGCCTCCCTGGCAGTCTGTCTCACACTTTGAAAAGTAGTGAAGGAAGGTAGGGTTCCTGCTTAGGACAAATTAAAAGCAGCAAATTTCCAATGAAAATTATGAAGCTGACAATGCTGTCCATGACCCCAACAGCCAGGAGTGACAGTTGGCAATATTACAGAAGCAAAGAAAATGCCCTAAAAAGACTTCTATAAGAACGCTAAGGATACCTATTCATTTAATCCCAACCCAACCACTTCCTTAGGGCCCTTGATCAAGGCATTTAACCTCACAAGGCTGCAGTTTCCTTTTCTATAAAAGATGAGTAGTAATACATGCCCAGGTGGCTGCTATGAGGATTTAATGAAACATGAATCTGAAAAACCAGGCAGTACATGGCGTAGAGAAGGAACCCCAAAGGACTGCTTCCCTTGCTTGCTCCCATGGGTATTAATCTGATTCCGCTGCATAGCAAAGGATTTGACCCCTTTCTTCTCTACCAGAGAATCCTGGGGGAATGTTTCTATTTCCTTATATTGAGGAGAGAAAACTCAAGAGTTAAGCCATTTAGACTTTTTAAGAAATCAAAGATGGCCTTCAGAATGGATACTCAAATGTAAGATGTCTCGGATACCAAGAACAAACAAGCGATAGAAGGCTGTCACCATTGTCATTGTGGTGATAGTTGTCATTGTCGCTCTTGCTTTGATATTCTGGAAGAGATACTTCACACACTTAATGAAAAGTTCTCTGTTTGGAGTGTGCATGTTCAGGCAGAAAAGAAGGAGCACTGAATGGATGATAAATTCAGGGAAAGCAGCAGTAGGAGGCGGCAAAGGCACAGACCTGTGAATCTACCGTACGTGGCAGTTTGAGTTCCCATTCAGCAGGGATGGAGTTTAAAGTGGGCAGTGCAAGACCTTGCACCTTGTGAGCTGTGGGTGTGTACAATGACTTTGGGATTGGGGGTGGAGATGAAAGGGGTCTTATTTGTACTCAGAATCACGAGTTATATTCCAATACACTTGGAAGAATGTGAAGGAAAGATTTTGTAGTTCAAAACGGCTTACACAATCACAAGAAACAAATGACACAGCCTCAGGTGAGTTCCACTTCTTTCATTATGTCTGCTTACTCTCTGACTGCCTCACCCCCCCCGCCCCCTCCTAGCTGGGGATCTGTTCAGCATTGTTACTGCCAAGTGAAACAGCCACAGCCTCACTGTCAACTCCCTCTTCCTCATTTTGTGAATCTCTGTAGTGGATTTACTTTCTGATATTTTAGACCCATAAATGTGCATATACCCATGTTTTGTCTGTATTTTAACCTGGGAGTCTGTGTTCCTCCATGGACTGACCATGATGCAAGGGAGATATCACAAAGTTGAGAGATGTCCATCCATCCCCTGAAATTGGCAGCCACCTAAGCATGGGCTTCCCTTATAGTTCAGACAGTCAAGAATCTGTCTGCAATGCAGGAGACCCAGGTTCAATCACTGGGTCGGGAAGATCCCCTGGAGAAGGGAATGCCTACCCACTCCAGTATTCTTGCCTGGAGAATTCCATGGACAGAGGAGCCTGGTGGGCTACAGTCCCTGGGGTTGCAAAGAGTCAGACATGATTGAGCGACTAACACTTTTAAGCCTACAGCACCAAGACTGACTACCTTTTCCATTTGCACACTTGTGTGTTGAGTCACATTTGAAGGAAGAAAGGCCTGAAGACAGTGGCGGGAGGAGAGAGGATGGGAAGTGCACATCAAGCACAGAAGTCACAGGAATCTAAATACGGACCATCTCACACATGGAACTGTTTTTTAAGTGATCATCACAAACCTTTTTTTATCTTTTGCTTAGGGTGAGTTTGGAATGAGGTTTATTAAATCAGCTTTGGGTGGGAAAGACTTCATCCAGTTACTTGATCTTTCAGAAAAGTAAGTGGAACATGCTGCCTCTTTTCAACTCTGTCAGTGCTTCCCCATGGAAATAAAATGAAATAAAATTAAAAAAAAAAAAAAAAAAAAGACAGTGCAGGACTTGAAGTTTGTGTCTTAGTCCATTAGACATTTATTTCTNGACCCAGGTTCAATCACTGGGTCGGGAAGATCCCCTGGAGAAGGGAATGCCTACCCACTCTAGTATTCTTGCCTGGAGAATTCCATGGACAGAGGAGCCTGGTGGGCTACAGTCCCTGGGGTTGCAAAGAGTCAGACATGATTGAGCGACTAACACTTTTAAGCCTACAGCCCCAAGACTGACTACCTTTTCCATTTGCACACTTGTGTGTTGAGTCACATTTGAAGGAAGAAAGGCCTGAAGACAGTGGCGGGAGGAGAGAGGATGGGAAGTGCACATCAAGCACAGAAGTCACAGGAATCTAAATACGGACCATCTCACACATGGAACTGTTTTTTAAGTGATCATCACAAACCTTTTTTTATCTTTTGCTTAGGGTGAGTTTGGAATGAGGTTTATTAAATCAGCTTTGGGTGGGAAAGACTTCATCCAGTTACTTGATCTTTCAGAAAAGTAAGTGGAACATGCTGCCTCTTTTCAACTCTGTCAGTGCTTCCCCATGGAAATAAAATGAAATAAAATTAAAAAAAAAAAAAAAAAAACAGACAGTGCAGGACTTGAAGTTTGTGTCTTAGTCCATTAGACATTTATTTCTTGCATTTCTGGAGACTGCAAAATCCAAGATAAGGCACTGGCAGATTTGATGTCTGGTAAGGTCCGTCTAGTCCAGCCTATGGTTTTTCCTGTGGTCATGTATGGATGTGAGAGTTGGACTGTGAAGAAGGCTGAGTGCGGAAGAATTGATGCTTTTGAACTGTGGTGTTGGAGAAGACTCTTGAGAGTCCCTTGGACTGCAAGGAGATCCAAACATTCCATTCTAAAGGAGATCAGTCCTAGGGGTTCTTTGGAAGGACTGATGGCCACCTGATGCAAAGAACCGACTCGCTGGAAAAGACCCTGATGCTGGGAGGGATTGGGGGCAGGAGGAGAAGGGGACGACAGAGAATGAGATGGCTGGATGGCATCACTGACTAGATGGACATGAGTTTGGGTAAACTTAGGGAGTTGGTGATGGACAGGGAGGCCTGGCGTGCTGCGATTCATGGAGTCATAAAGAGTCGGACATGACTGAGTGACTGAACTGAACTGAACTGAACTGAAGGGCTTCCTGATCCTAGACAATCATCTTCTCAGTGTCTTCACATGGCAAAAAAGGGCAAAGGCGTTATAGGAATTCTCTTTTATAAGGACACTAATCCCATCCAGTACTTTGGCCACCTCATGCAAAGAGTTGACTCATTGGAAAAGACTCTGATGCTGGGAGGGATTGGGGGCAGGAAGAGAAGGGGATGACAGAGGATGAGATGGCTGGGTGGCATCACCGACTTGATGGACATGAGTCTGAGTGAACTCTGGAAGGTGGTGATGGACAGGGAGGCCTGGCATGCTGAGATTCATAGGGTCGCAAAGAGTCGGACACGACTGAGCGACTGAACTAAACTGAATCCCATCCATAACGGCCGCACTCTCATGACATCATCTAAACCTTCGAAAGGTTCCAGCCTTAAATGTCATCACTGTGGGGCTGAGGCATCAGCCAGTGAATTTTGGAGGCTCACAAGCCTTCACTCCACAGCAGCTAAAAGGCAAAAAATGCTAACTCACAGAGGGCCTTGGACATTGTTCTATGGAGACTGAGTTTTAACGTGGGAACCACTGAAACAGGTCAAGTTAGAAACTCAGAAACTTCATCCCCTAAGTCAAGTCATCTGTGGGCTCCCAGAGAATGACATTTTTCTTCTTTAGAGCAGCACTATCTAAATAATAAATATAATGCCAGCCACGCATGCAATTTTAAATTTTCTAGTAACCATGTTATTTAAAAAGCAAGAAAAAAGGTGAGATTGGTTATTAATATATTTTATTTAATTTTTCCAAAATAAAATATTTTATTTAATATTTCCAAACATTATCATTTCAATATGTCATCNAACATTATCACTTCAATATGTCATCAAAATATTAATAAATAAAACTATTGCTGAGCTATTTTACTTTTTTCACCAATATGAAATCTGGTATATATTTTACACTTACAAAATGGCTCATTTCTGACTAGCCACATTTCAAGTGGGTGGCTAATGGGTAGTTACCGTGTTGGACAATGCAGCTTTAAAGCAAGGAAAAATGTCCGCTGATGACTATCTCCATTCATTGGATGGAGAAAGCATTGAAAAATCATTGTGGGGAAGCTAGGTAAGAGACAGATTGACCAGCTCACTCTATCAATAAACCCCAGCTTATTCTCCTGGAACTTTAAGACTCTTCATATGGGGCTTGGTGGCTCATTGGTGAAGAATCTACCTGCCAGTATAAAAGACACAAGTTCAGTCCTTGATCCAAGAAGATATCCATGCCACGGAGCAACTAAGCCTGTGCACTACAAATACTGAGCTTGTGCCCCAGAGCCCAGGAAGCACGACCACTGAAGTTTACACACCCTAGAGCCCATGCTCACAGCAAGAGAAGCCCCCGCAGTGAGAAGCCCACAGGCCACAACCAGAGAGTAGCCTCCACTCACTGCAAGTAGAGAAAAGCCCGCGTAGCAACAAAGACCCAGTACAGCCAAAAGTAAGTAAATGAATAAATTTTAAAAGGAATCTTTATAAGGATTGTCGTACACCTTACCTTCAGTCAAAACAAAATGACATTCCCTGGTGCCGTGGAGAGTGCAAGGATCTGGGAAATAAGACATGGTAGAAATGATGTCACAGACACCTCAGTAGAACTCTTTGGGTCTCTGTCCACCACCAGCTGGATACTGAAGTTCACATTACTTGTGCCCACCCAGGGATCCTGCTTGGTACTCAGGGCTCCCAGGATAGAACTGATCTTCTTGCCAGAGGAGAACTCAGTGGGTCCCGGGAGCTATTTCTTCAAGGGAACAACAGCCCACCCTCCAGGAACACTCCAGTCAGACCCTACATCTTCACGTGAACCTCATGAGGGTATTTGGCATGTAGTGGACACACCATGCCTTTACAGTTCTTGCTCTTTCCCCTTGAATTATAAGCTTTCAGTAAACGTCGGGTTTCCGTAACCAAACTTTTATAAGGAGGTCCTCAGAGTCTTTCTAATCTGCTGTTAGAAAACAGAAAGACCAAAAACACTTGCCTGGAGCCCAGAGCTTCCTGAAGAATTGAAGCACTGCCTCTCTTCCGGGACAGCAGAAATAACACACGATGTAGGTTGAGGTACCTGCCTGGGAGGACAGTGACATTTTCTTCTTTATCTTCCTCCAAAAGCAGATCTATAAAGACAAGCATTCTTGTTGGGAGAACAAAAATACTATGCACTTTGATTATGTCCTGACTGTATATTCTGCCAACACAAGTTAAAAAGGCTAAAGAGGGAAAGAAATGACGAAAGGACAGGCATGCAGAGTTTTATGTAAGAAAAGCTGCTGATCAACATGCGAGTCATATGTAGCTCTTTGAATGTCCCGTCTGGTCTGCAGAGATAACAGAGGCATCTTACCCTCTTTGATGGGGAAAGCAGTTTTGCCATGTGACTATTTAGCCCCAATTAAGAAGGAATTCTAAGCTAGTCATTTCCCTCCTAGGAGGACAAAACAGAAGAAAAGCAATGTAGTGCCCAACCTCTGCTGCATGTGTGGAGTTGGGCAACCTCCTCCCCATCACTGACTCTTTTCCATCTTGAACACATCCAGATCCATGGCTTTAAGTATTGTTTGCGCTTAGTTGCCCAGTCATGTCCGACTCTTTGCAACCCCCTGGATTGCAGCCCACCAGGCTTCTTTGTCCATAGGGATTCTCCAGGCAAGAATACTGGAGTGGGTTTCCATGCCCTCCTCCAGATCTTCTCAACCCAGGGCTTGAACCCAGGCTTGCCACACTGCAGGCGGATTCTTTACCTTCTGAGCCATACAGTTCATTCCCCAGTCCCCTTCCCCAGCCCCCTGCCCCTGCCCACTGCGCACTGCCCACTCATCTATTTCCTTCTCATTCTGGGCAACCAGTGACTCGTGCTTAAGCTCTCAGATATACCCTTGACTCATCTCTTTCTCACCCATCCCACGTCTAATTCATCAACAAATCCTAGAGGTTCAGAATACATCTGAGGTCTCACCATTCTCATCTCCTCCTCTGCTCCCATCCTAACTCAGCTCTATCTCACTGCAAGGCTTTCTGACTGGTCTCCTCATTCCCACTCTTGTCTCCTACAATCCACTATCCACATAGCAGTAAGACTGATCCTTTGAAAACCTAAGTCAGATGAAGTCACTCCTCTACTCAAAAACCATCAGCCCCTCAGCTCTGTGGAATAATATCCGAGCTCTTGTTAAGCCCTTTGGCAGTTCCCACTCAGCTCCAGCCACTCCTTACTGGCTGCCTAGGAAGGACACCATGTTCCCACCTCAGGGCCTTTGCACTGCAGTTCCTTCTAATGAGTTCCACTCATGTGTGATTATCCCTCATTTCATTCAGGTCTCAGACCAAAAATTGCCTCTGCAGAAGACCTTCCTAGACTACGCCATCCAAAACTCCACCTTCTTCAGACCTTGTTCCCTCTGCTTTATTTTTTCCTTATAACATTATAACTACCCGACCTGTTTGGTTTTTTTTTGTTTTTTTTTTGTTGTTTTTTTTTTTTTGCTTATCTATTTACCGTCTATCTACTCTCACCAGAATGTAAACTCTGGGAAGGCAATCCATGTGTGTGTTCAGTCATGTCTGACTCTTTGTGACCCCATGGACTGTAACTCTCCAGGCTTCTCTGTCCATGGAATTTTCCAGGCAAGAATAATAGAGTGGGTTTCCATTTCCTACTCCAAGGGATCTGCCCAACCTAGGGATTAAACCTGCGTCTCTTGTATCTCCTGCATCAGCAGGCAAATTATTTACCATTACACCACCTGGGAGGCCAGGAAGGCAAGGACTTGTCTTATGCACTGTTGTATTTCTATACCTAGAAGAGTGCTTAACCTATAGGGAATCAATAAATATTGTTTTTAAAAAATTGAGTGAATTCCACAAATTGCATCATAGGCAAATCCTTCAAAATTCTTAGTCCCACAAAATGGTAAGTTGAAGGCTAGAACTTTCTTTCAAATATTTATCATTTATTCAGAAAAGAAAAGCTTATGCGGTCTTGACTCACTTATAAAATTATTAAGCATTCCTTTACTCAGAAAATTTTTCTAGGATGCCTATTAGGTCCTTCTCACTGTCACGTTCATCCTGAAGGCCCTTTATTGAGGATGGAGGACTAACAGAGAAATGAGGCCCAAAGAGGTCCCAATAGACAGATGGAGGTCTAGTCATTCCTCCCAAAATCAGAAGTGTGTTGGCCAGTGGCATGGACAACATGTGTGTAGGTGGAACCATGGACCAGGGTGAAGGAGGTAACTTGTGGATTGCAAATTCTTTTGCGTAGCTGTACTTGCAAGCTCAGGTGGATTCACAGTACATCCAGAAGCCCCCTGAACAGGTTAAATGTCTCCATGGAATGCATGTCCCTGGGGCCTAAATTCTGCCACCAGCATGGCCTGAGTCTGTGAAACCCAAGTGTGACTGTCACAGGAAGGAGAAGGCTCTCCCAACATGGTGTATGAGGTGTATTACGTCTCACACAGCACACCTTGAGTTTATTCTCAAGGAGAGTTTCCAGTTGAGGATCAGGGTGGTGGAAGTCTGCAATGCTGTTACTCATCTCTCTTTACCTTTAGTTCTAATCAGAAGGTAATAGACTTTAACAAAGACTTGAAAGGAAAAGATTTGCCTTATTGATGTTGCATGTATGTGTGTTAAGTCACTTCAGTCGTGTCTGACTCTTTGCAACCCTATGGACTAACCTGCTAGGCTCCTCTGTCCATGGTATTCCTCAGGCAAGAATACTAGAGTGAGTTGCCATGCCCTCCTCCAGGAGATCTTCTCAACCCAGGGATCGAACCTATATGTCTTATGTCTCCTGCACTGGGAGGGGGGTTCTTTACCACTAGCGCCACCTGGGAAGCCCTTATTAATGTTACCCTTGCCCAGTTGAGAACTCTCTGGAAAGACTGGGATGGAGGTTCAGCAGAGACTTTAGGTCAAAGCAGGGACCTTTCTTAACTTTTCCAAGCCTGGTGCCACCCCAAGTGTAGTATGGCTGTGACACCCCTCCTAACTAAGTCGCTGAAGGATGCCTCACACCTCATCTGGTCCCACAGCCTTCAGGACAGCAGCATCCCAGTGCTGCTGGCTTCTCAATATTCCAAATATTCCCTCATCCAGACCACAGCCCTAAGCTCTGAGTTCATGCATCTGTTGCCACACCCACCTTCTCCTTGCAGACATGCAATAGGCAGGTCCCAAATGGACCTGCTCTTCCACCCCAACTAGGCTTCAGTGGGTGGATGTCCATTCACCCAGTTGCAGTGGAAAGAATCTGTCACTTTTTTTCTAAATTGGAGTACAGTTGATTTACAACATTGTATTAGGATCAGGTGTATAGCAAAGTGACTCAGTTATACATATATGCATATCCACTCTTTTTTAGGTTATTTTCCCATATCGGGCATTACAGAGTATTGAGTAGCATTTCCTGTGCTATACAGTAAGTAGATCCTTATTAGTTATCTATTTTATATATAGTAGTGTATATATGTCAATCTCAATTTCCCAGTTTGTACCCCCTATCCTGCTGCTAACCATAAGTTTGTTTTCTACATTTGTAAGTCTATTTCTATTTTGTAAATAAGTTCATTTGTACCTTCATTTTAGATCCCACATATAAGCAATGTCACATTACATTTTTCTTTCTCTGTCTGAAGCCTCTGTGTCATTCTTCTTTCTCTTTCCCTCACCCTTCACACTCAGTATAGCAATGATTACCCTTGGCTCCTCTTTCAAAACACATCTAGAATTGTGCCACCTCTCAGCATCTCACCACCACCTTTTCAGGCTCAACTGCCTCCATTTCTTCCAGACTCTGCAGAATCCTCTTAGGGGCTCTCTCTGCCCCAAACCTTGCCCCTAAAATTGACTCTTCATGGGGAAGCCATATTTAGACAAAAATCAAAACATGCTTCATTTCCTGTCACAACTTCTGATGGCTTCCCCATAAAGTCAGGATAAAATTTGAACTCCCTGCTGTGACCAGCAAGGCTTATGAGACCTGGGCATCCCAAGTGGTCTGGGTTCATCACCCACTAGTCTCTTCCCTGAAAATTGGGTCTTCTTGCTCTTTCTTGAACACACCAAGCTCATTTCTCCCTCGGGGTCTCTATTCTTGTTACTCCTCTGCCTAGAGAAATGGTCTCCCTTCACTCAAGTGTCACCTCATCTGAGAGGCTTCCCCAACCATCCTATCTAAAATAGTCACTTAGCCTCAGCTTGGTCACTTTAGGCCTTCAACCTGCCTGCCAATGAAGGAGAAATAAGAGATATGGCTTAGACCCCTGGGTCTAGAAGATCCCCTGGAGGAGGGCATGGCAACCCACTCCAGTATTCTTGCCTGGAGAATCCCATGGACAGAGGAGACTGGTGGGCTACAGTCCATGGGGTTGCAAAGAGTCAGACATGACTGAAGTGACTTGGCACACAGCAGCACTGGTGGAATGTGAGCCCCAGGAGAACAGGTCTTTGTCCTGCCAGGGAATTGATCTGCAAGCAAGAATCTCCAGCATCAGAGACGAGGGGACAGGCTGTATGATTAATTCGGCTATAAATGTGCCCACTCTGATCTCAGACCTCTCCACTTTTGCTCACTTTCCTTGCTTTCAGCCACTTTGAGGCAGTGGCTCAAAGTGAAAAGATGAGACAGAATGGTGACATATTTCCTTTTGATAGTTTGTGGGGTTTTTGTTTGGTTTCTGTTGTTTTTTATCATGCACTTTGGCATGCAAGATATTGGTTCTTCAACCAGGGATTGACCCCATGCCCCCTGCAGTGGAAGTAGAGTCTTAACTACTGGAACCAGGAAAGTCCCCATTCAGTTCAGTTCAGTTCAGTTCAGTAACTCAGTCATGTCCAACTCTTTGTGACCCCATGAATCACAGCATTCCAGGCCTCCCTGTCCATCACCATCTCCCGGAGTTCACTCAGACTCACATCCATCGAGTCCGTGATGCCATCCAGCCATCTCATCCTCGGTCATCCCCTTCTCCTCCTGCCCCCAGTCCCTCCCAGCATCAGAGTCTTTTCCAATGAGTCAACTCTTCTCATGCGGTGGCCAAAGTACTGGAGTTTCAGCTTCAGCATCATTCCTTCCAAAGAAATCCCAGGGCTGATCTCCTTCAGAACGGACTGGTTGGATCTCCTTGCAGTCTAAGGGACTCTCAAGAGTCTTCTCCAACACCACAGTTCGGCACTCAGCTTTCTTCACAGTCCAACTCTCACATCCATACATGACCACAGGAAAAACCAGAACCTTGACTAGATGGAGCTTTGTTGGCAAAGTAATGTCTCTGCCTTTCAATATGCTATCTAGGTTGGTCATAACTTTCCTTCCAAGAGTAAGCGTCTTTTAATTTCATAGCTACAATCACCATCTGCAGTGATTTTGGAGCCCAAAAAAATAAAGTCTGACACTGTTTCTACCGTTTCCCCATCTATTTCACATGAAGTGATGGGACCAGATGCCATGATCTTAGTTTTCTGAATATTGAGCTTTAAGCCAACTTTTTTACTCTCCTCTTTCACTTTCATCAAGAGGCTTTTTAGTTCCCCTTCACTTTCTGCCATAAGGGTGGTGTCATCTGCATATCTGAAGTTATTGATATTTCTCCCAGCAATCTTGATTTCAGCTTGTGCTTCTTCCAGCCCAGCGTTTCTCATGATGTACTCTGCATATAGGTTAAATAAGCAGAGTGACAATATACAGCCTTGATGTACTCCTTCTCCTCTTTGGAACCAGTCTGTTGTTCCATGTCCAGTTCTAACAACTATTGCTTCCTGACCTGCATATAGGTTTCTCAAGAGGCAGGTCAGGTGGTCTGGTATTCCCATCTCTTTCAGAATTTTCTACAGTTTATTGTGATCCACACAGTCAAAGGCTTTGGCATAGTCAATAAAGCAGAAATAGATGTTTTTCTGGAACTCTCTTCCTTTATCCATGATCCAATCATCCAGCTGACACCTGGCTTGGAGAATGTTTAGCATCACTTTACTAGCATGTGAGATGAGTGCAATTGTGCGGTAGTTTGAGCATTTTTTGGCATTGCCTTTCTTTGGGATTGAAATGAAAACTGACCTTTTCCAGTCCTGTGGTCACTGCTGAGTTTTCTAAATTTGCTGGCATATTGAGTGCAGCACTTTCACAGCATTAATCAATCTTAATTTTTTTAATAGAAGAATAAATGAAGTAAATAATGAAGTGAATTATCTTAAAGTTCTATCTTTCTTGCTCTCAACTTCTTAGCATTTGAGAAATTGGGGAAGGTTTCTAAAGACCCAAAGAGACTAAAAGTCGTGGCAGTGCAGGA